>JBAMJV010001987.1:0-37721 GCA_037951105.1 Echinarachnius parma | reverse complement strand
GTGCCCCAAAGTGCCCTAGTCCACATGGACCGGGCAGCCACCTATCTCAAGTGGTCAAATATCGTAAGAGGAACCCAGAATAGGTTAGCTTGACCCGGTCCATGTGTTTTCAGGTGGTCAATTGACCATTAATCAGGGACATGCATATTATAAGGAAAAAAGCAAGAAAACATAATATCACTCAATTAAATATAAGTGCCCCAAAGTGCGTTTGTCCACATGGACCGGGCAGCCACACATCTTAAGTGGTCAAACATTGTATTGCAAACCCAGAATAGGTTAGCTTGACCCGGTCCATGTGGTTTACGGTGGTCAAATTGACCATTATTCAAGGACATGTATAATATATGAAAAATGGAAAATAACACATTATCACTAAAATATATATAAGTCCCCCAAAGTGCCCTAGTCCACATGGACCGGGCAGCCACCTATCTCAAGTGGTCAAATATCGTAAGAGGAACCCAGAATAGGTTAGCTTGACCCGGTCCATGTGTTTTCAGGTGGTCAATTGACCATTAATCAGGGACATGCATATTATAAGGAAAAAAGCAAGAAAACATAATATCACTCAATTAAATATAAGTGCCCCAAAGTGCCTTTGTCCACATGGACCGGGCAGCCACACATCGTAAGTGGTCAAACATCGTATTGCAATCCCAGAATAGGTTAGCTTGACCCGGTCCATGTGGTTTACGGTGGTCAAATTGACCATTATTCAAGGACATGTATAATATATGAAAAATGGAAAATAACACATTATCACTAAAATATATATAAGTCCCCCAAAGTGCCCTAGTCCACAGGGACCGGGCAGCCACCTATCTCAAGTGGTCAAATATCGTAAGAGGAACCCAGAATAGGTTAGCTTGACCCGGTCCATGTGTTTTCAGGTGGTCAATTGACCATTAATCAGGGACATGCATATTATAAGGAAAAAAGCAAGAAATATAATATCACTCAATTAAATATAAGTGCCCCAAAGTGCCTTTGTCCACATGGACCGGGCAGCAACACATCTTAAGTGGTCAAACATCGTATTGCAATCCCAGAATAGGTTAGCTTGACCCGGTTCATGTGGTTTACGGTGGTCAAATTGACCATGATTTAAGGACATGTATATTATAAGAAAAATGGAAAATAACACATTATCACTAAAATATATATAAGTGCCCCATAGTGCCTTTGTCCACGTGGACCGGGCAGCCACACATCATAAGTCGTCAAACATGGTATGTGAAACCCAGGATAGGTTAGCTTGACCCGGTCCATGTCGTTTAAGGTGGTCAAATTGACCATTATTAAAGGACATGTATATTATAAGAAAAATGGAAAATAACACATTATCACTCAAATATATATAAGTACCCCAAAGTGCCCTAGTCCACATGGACCGGGCAGCCACCTATCTCAAGTGGTTACATATCGTAAGAGGAACCCAGAATAGGTTAGCTTGACCCGGTCCATGTGGTTTAAGGTTGTCAAATTGACCATTATTCAAGGACATGTATATTATATCAAAAAAGAAAAATGGAATATAACACATTATCACTAACATATATATAAGTGCCCCAAAGTACCCTAGTCCACATGGACCGGGCAGCCACCTATCTCAAGTGGTCAAATATCGTACTAGGAACCCAGAATAGGTTAGCTTGACCCTGTCCATGTGTTTTCAGGTGGTCAATTGACCATTAATCAGGGACATGCATATTATAAGGAAAAAAGCAAGAAAACATAATATCACTCAATTAAATATAAGTGCCCCAAAGTGCGTTTGTCCACATGGACCGGGCAGCCACACATCTTAAGTGGTCAAACATTGTATTGCAAACCCAGAATAGGTTAGCTTGATCCGGACCATGTGGTTTACGGTGTTCAAATCGACCAGTATTCAAGGACATGTATATTATAAGAAAAATGGAAAATAACACATTATCACTAAAATATATATAAGTGCCCCAAAGTGCCTTTGTCCCCATGGACCGGGCAGCCACACATCATAAGTGGTCAAACGTGGTATGTGAAACCCAGAATAGGTTAGCCTGACCCGGTCCATGTGGTTTAAGGTGGTCAAATTGACCATTATTCAAGGACATGTATATTATATCAAAAAAGAAAAATGGAATATAACACATTATCACTAAAATATATATAAGTCCCCCAAAGTGCCCTAGTCCACATGGACCGGGCAGCCACCTATCTCAAGTTGTCAAATATCGTAAGAGGAACCCAGAATAGGTTAGCTTGACCCGGTCCATGTGTTTTCAGGTGGTCAATTGACATTAATCAGGGACATGCATATTATAAGGAAAAAAGCAAGAAAACATAATATCACTCAATTAAATATAAGTGCCCCAAAGTGCCTTTGTCCACATGGACCGGGCAGCCACACATCTTAAGTGGTCAAACATCGTATTGCAAACCCAGAATAGGTTAGCTTTACCCGGTCCATGTGGTTTACGGTGGTCAAATTGACCATTATTCCAGGACATGTATATTATAAGAAAAATGGAAAATAACACATTATCACTAAATTATATATAAGTGCCCCAAAGTGCCTTTGTCTACATGGACCGGGCATCCACACATCATAAGTGGTCAAACATGGTATGTGAAATCCAGAATAGGCCAGGTTGACCCGGTCCATGTGGTTTAAGGTGGTCAAATTGACCATTATTCAAGGACATGTATATTATATCAAAAAAGAAAAATGGAATATAACACATTATCACTAAAATATATATAAGTGCCCCAAAGTACCCTAGTCCACATGGACCGGGCAGCCACCTATCTCAAGTGGTCAAATATCGTAAGAGGAACCCAGAATAGGTTAGCTTGACCCGGTCCATGTGTTTTCAGGTGGTCAATTGACCATTAATCAGGGACATGCATATTATAAGGAAAAAAACAAGAAAACATAATATTACTCAATTAAATATAAGTGCCCCAAAGTGCCTTTGTCCACATGGACCGGGCAGCCACACATCTTAAGTGGTCAAACATCGTATTGCAAACCCATAATAGGTTAGCTTGACCCGGTCCATGTGGTTTATGGTGGTCAAATTGACAATTATTCAAGGACATGTATATTATAAGAAAAATTGAAAATAACACATTATCACTAAAATATATATAAGTGCCCCAAAGTGCCTTTGTCCACATGGACCGGGCAGCCACACATCATAAGTCGTCAAACATGGTATGTGAAACCCAGGATAGGTTAGCTTGACCCGGTCCATGTGGTTTAAGGTGGTCAAATTGACCATTATTCAAGGACATGTATATTATAAGAACAATTGAAAATAACACATTATCACTAAAATATATATAAGTGCCCCAAAGTGCCTTTGTCCACATGGACCGGGCAGCCACACATCTTAAGTGGTCAAACATCGTATTGCAAACCCAGAATAGGTTAGCTTGACCGGGTCCATGTGGTTTACGGTGGTCAAATTGACCATTATTCAAGGACATGTATATTATATCAAAAAAGAAAAATGGAATATAACACATTATCACTAAAATATATATAAGTGCCCCAAAGTACCCTAGTCCACATGGACCGGACAGCCACCTATCTCAAGTGGTCAAATATCGTAAGAGGAACCCAGAATAGGTTAGCTTGACCCGGTCCATGTGTTTTCAGGTGGTCAATTGACCATTAATCAGGGACATGCATATTATAAGGAAAAAAACAAGAAAACATAATATTACTCAATTAAATATAAGTGCCCCAAAGTGCCTTTGTCCACATGGACCGGGCAGCCACACATCTTAAGTGGTCAAACATCGTATTGCAAACCCATAATAGGTTAGCTTGACCCGGTCCATGTGGTTTATGGTGGTCAAATTGACAATTATTCAAGGACATGTATATTATAAGAAAAATTGAAAATAACACATTATCACTAAAATATATATAAGTGCCCCAAAGTGCCTTTGTCCACATGGACCGGGCAGCCACACATCATAAGTCGTCAAACATGGTATGTGAAACCCAGGATAGGTTAGCTTGACCCGGTCCATGTGGTTTAAGGTGGTCAAATTGACCATTATTCAAGGACATGTATATTATAAGAAAAATGGAAAATAACACATTATCACTAAAATATATATAAGTGCCCCAAAGTGCCCTAGTCCCCATGGACCGGGCAGCCACCTATCTCAAGTGGTCAAATATCGTAAGAGGAACCCTGAATAGGTTAGCTTGACCCGGTCCATGTGTTTTCAGGTGGTCAATTGACCATTAATCAGGGACATGCATATTATAAGGAAAAAAGCAAGAAAACATAATATCACTCAATTAAATATAAGTGCCCCAAAGTGCCTTTGTCCACATGGACCGGGCAGCCACACATCTTAAGTGGTCAAACATCGTATTGCAAACCCAGAATAGGTTAGCTTGACCCGATTCATGTGGTTTACGGTGGTCAAATTAACCATTATTCAAGGACATGTATATTATATCAAAAAAGAAAAATGGAATATAACACATTATCACTAAAATATATATAAGTGTCCCAAAGTACCCTAGTCCACATGGACCGGGCAGCCACCTATCTCAAGTGGTCAAATATCGTAAGAGGAACCCAGAATAGGTTAGCTTGACCCGGTCCATGTGTTTTCAGGTGGTCAATTGACCATTAATCAGGGACATGCATATTATAAGGAAAAAAGCAAGAAAACATAATATCACTCAATTAAATATAAGTGCCCCAAAGTGCCTTTGTCCACATGGACCGGGCAGCCACACATCTTAAGTGGTCAAACATCGTATTGCAAACCCAGAATAGGTTAGCTTGACCCGGTCCATGTGGTTTACGGTGGTCAAATTGACCATTATTCAAGGACATGTATATTATAAGAAAAAATGAAAATAACACATTATCACTAAAATATATATAAGTGCCCCAAAGTGCCTTTGTCCACATGGACCGGGCAGCCACACATCATAAGTCGTCAAACATGGTATGTGAAACCCATAATAGGTTAGCTTGACCCGGTCCATGTGGTTTAAGGTGGTCAAATTGACCATTATTCAAGGACATGTATATTATATCAAAAAAGAAAAATGGAATATAACACATTATCACTAAAAATATATATAAGTGCCCCAAAGTACCCTAGTCCACATGGACCGGGCAGCCACCTATCTCAAGTGGTCAAATATCGTAAGAGGAACCCAGAATAGGTTAGCTTGACCCGGTCCATGTGTTTTCAGGTGGTCAATTGACCATTAATCAGGGACATGCATATTATAAGGAAAAAAGCAAGAAAACATAATATTACTCAATTAAATATAAGTGCCCCAAAGTGCCTTTGTCCACATGGACCGGGCAGCCACACATCTTAAGTGGTCAAACATCGTATTGCAAACCCAGAATAGGTTAGCTTGACCTGATCCATGTGGTTTACGGTGGTCAAATTAACCATTATTCAAGGACATGTATATTATATAAAAAAAGAAAAATGGAATATAACACATTATCACTAAAATATATATAAGTGCCCCAAAGTACCCTAGTCCACATGGACCGGGCAGCCACCTATCTCAAGTTGTCAAATATCGTAAGAGGAACCCAGAATAGGTTAGCTTGACCCGGTCCATGTGTTTTCAGGTGGTCAATTGACCATTATTCAGGGACATGCATATTATAAGGAAAAAAACAAGAAAACATAATATCACTCAATTAAATATAAGTGCCCCAAAGTGCCTTTGTCCACATGGACCGGGCAGCCACACATCTTAAGTGGTCAAACATCGTATTGCAAACCCAGAATAGGTTAGCTTGACCCGGTCCATGTGGTTTACGGTGGTCAAATTGACCATTATTCAAGGACATGTATATTATATCAAAAAAGAAAAATGGAATATAACACATTATCACTAAAATATATATAAGTGCCCCAAAGTACCCTAGTCCACATGGACCGGGCAGCCACCTATCTCAAGTGGTCAAATATCGTAAGAGGAACCCAGAATAGGTTAGCTTGACCCGGTCCATGTGTTTTCAGGTGGTCAATTGACCATTAATCAGGGACATGCATATTATAAGGAAAAAAACAAGAAAACATAATATCACTCAATTAAATATAAGTGCCCCAAAGTGCCTTTGTCCACATGGACCGGGCAGCCACACATCTTAAGTGGTCAAACATCGTATTGCAAACCCAGAATAGGTTAGCTTGACCCGGTCCATGTGGTTTATGGTGGTCAAATTGACAATTATTCAAGGACATGTATATTATAAGAAAAATTGAAAATAACACATTATCACTAAAATATATATAAGTGCCCCAAAGTGCCTTTGTCCACATGGACCGGGCAGCCACACATCATAAGTCGTCAAACATGGTATGTGAAACCCAGGATAGGTTAGCTTGACCCGGTCCATGTGGTTTAAGGTGGTCAAATTGACCATTATTCAAGGACATGTATATTATAAGAAAAATGGAAAATAACACATTATCACTAAAATATATATAAGTGCCCCAAAGTGCCCTAGTCCCCATGGACCGGGCAGCCACCTATCTCAAGTGGTTAAATATCGTAAGAGGGACCCAGAATAGGTTAGCTTGACCCGGTCCATGTGGTTTAAGGTTGTCAAATTGACCATTATTCAAGGACATGTATATTATAAGAAAAATGGAAAATAACACATTATCACTAAAATATATATAAGTGCCCCAAAGTGCCCTAGTCCACATGGACCGGGCAGCCACCTATCAAAAGTGGTCAAATATCGTAAGAGGAACCCAGAATAGGTTAGCTTGACCCAGTCCATGTGTTTTCAGGTGGTCAATTGACCATTAATCAGGGACATGCATATTATAAGGAAAAAAGCAAGAAAACATAATATCACTCAATTAAATATAAGTGCCCCAAAGTGCGTTTGTCCACATGGACCGGGCAGCCACACATCTTAAGTGGTCAAACATCGTATTGCAAACCCAGAAAAGGTTAGCTTGACCCGGTCCATGTGGTTTACGGTGGTCAAATTGACAATTATTCAAGGACATGTATATTATAAGAAAAATTGAAAATAACACATTATCACTAAAATATATATAAGTGCCCCAAAGTGCCTTTGTCCACATGGACCGGGCAGCCACACATCATAAGTGGTCAAACATGGTATGTGAAACCCAGAATAGGTTAGCTTGACCCGGTCCATGTGTTTTCAGGTGGTCAATTGACCATTAATCAGGGACATGCATATTATAAGGAAAAAAGCAAGAAAATATAATATCACTCAATTACATATAAAGGCACCAAAGTGCCTTTGTCGACATGGACCGGGCAGCCACACATCTTAAGTGGTCAAACATCGTATTGCAATCCCAGAATAGGTTAGCTTGACCCGGTCCATGTGGTTTACGGTGGTCAAATGGACCATTATTAAAGGACGTGTATATTATAAGAAAAATTAAAAATAACACATTATCACTAAAAATATATATAAGTGCCCCAAAGTACCTTTGTCCACATGGACCGTGCAGCCAGACATCATAAGTCGTCAAACATGGTATGTGAAACCCAGGATAGGCTAGCTTGACCCGGTCCATGTGGTTTAAGGTGGTCAAATAGACCATTATTCAAGGACATGTATATTATATCAAAAAAGAAAAATGGAATAAAACACATTATCACTAAAATATATATAAGTCCCCCAAAGTGCCCTAGTCCACATGGACCGGGCAGCCACCTATCTCAAGTGGTCAAATATCGTAAGAGGAACCCAGAATAGGTTAGCTTGACCCCGGTCCATGTGTTTTCAGGTGGTCAATTGACCATTAATCAGGGACATGCATATTATAAGAAAAAAGCAAGAAAACATAATATCACTCAATTAAATATAAGTGCCCCAAAGTGCCTTTGTTCACATGGACCGGGCAGCCACACATCTTAAGTGGTCAAACATCGTATTGAAAACCCAGAATAGGTTAGCTTGACCCGGTTCATGTGGTTTACGGTGGTCAAATTGACCATTATTCAAGGACATGTACAATATATGAAAAATAGAAAATAACACATTATCACTAAAATATATATAAGTCCCCCAAAGTGCCCTAGTCCACGTGGACCGGGCAGCCACCTATCTCAAGTGGTCAAATATCGTAAGAGGAACCCAGAATAGGTTAGCTTGACTCGGTCCATGTGTTTTCAGGTGGTCAATTGACCATTAATCAGGGACATGCATATTATAAAGAAAAAAGCAAGAAAACACAATATCACTCAATTAAATATAAGTGCCCCAAAGTGCCTTTGTCCACATGGACCGGGCAGCCACACATCTGAAGTGGTCAAACATCGTATTGCAATCCCAGAATAGGTTAGCTTGACCCGGTTCATGTGGTTTACGGTGGTCAAATTGACCATGATTCAAGGACATGTATATTATAAGAAAAATGGAAAATAACACATTATCACTAAAATATATATAAGTGCCCCATAGTGCCTTTGTCCACGTGGACCGGGCAGCCACACATCATAAGTCGTCAAACATGGTATGTGAAACCCAGGATAGGTTAGCTTGACCCGGTCCATGTGGTTTAAGGTGGTCAAATTGACCATTATTAAAGGACGTGTATATTATAAGAAAAACGGAAAATAACACATTATCACTCAAATATATATAAGTGCCCCAAAGTGCCCTAGTCCACATGGACCGGGCAGCCACCTATCTCAAGTGGTTAAATATCGTAAGAGGAACCCAGAATAGGTTAGCTTGACCCGGTCCATGTGGTTTAAGGTTGTCAAATTGACCATTATTCAAGGACATGTATATTATATCAAAAAAGAAAAATGGAATATAACACATTATCACTAACATATATATAAGTGCCCCAAACTACCCTAGTCCACATGGACCGGGCAGCCACCTATCTCAAGTGGTCAAATATCGTAAGAGGAACCCATAATAGGTTAGCTTGACCCGGTCCATGTGTTTTCAGGTGGTCAATTGACCATTAATCAGGGACATGCATATTATAAGGAAAAAAGCAAGAAAACATAATATCACTCAATTAAATATAAGTGCCCCAAAGTGCGTTTGTCCACATGGACCGGGCAGCCACACATCTTAAGTGGTCAAACATTGTATTGCAAACCCAGAATAGGTTAGCTTGATCCGGACCATGTGGTTTACGGTGTTCAAATCGACCAGTATTCAAGGACATGTATATTATAAGAAAAATGGAAAATAACACATTATCACTAAAATATATATAAGTGCCCCAAAGTGCCTTTGTCCCCATGGACCGGGCAGCCACACATCATAAGTGGTCAAACGTGGTATGTGAAACCCAGAATAGGTTAGCCTGACCCGGTCCATGTGGTTTAAGGTGGTCAAATTGACCATTATTCAAGGACATGTATATTATATCAAAAAAGAAAAATGGAATATAACACATTATCACTAAAATATATATAAGTCCCCCAAAGTGCCCTAGTCCACATGGACCGGGCAGCCACCTATCTCAAGTTGTCAAATATCGTAAGAGGAACCCAGAATAGGTTAGCTTGACCCGGTCCATGTGTTTTCAGGTGGTCAATTGACATTAATCAGGGACATGCATATTATAAGGAAAAAAGCAAGAAAACATAATATCACTCAATTAAATATAAGTGCCCCAAAGTGCCTTTGTCCACATGGACCGGGCAGCCACACATCGTAAGTGGTCAAACATCGTATTGCAAACCCAGAATAGGTTAGCTTTACCCGGTCCATGTGGTTTACGGTGGTCAAATTGACCATTATTCCAGGACATGTATATTATAAGAAAAATGGAAAATAACACATTATCACTAAATTATATATAAGTGCCCCAAAGTGCCTTTGTCCACATGGACCGGGCATCCACACATCATAAGTGGTCAAACATGGTATGTGAAATCCAGAATAGGCCAGGTTGACCCGGTCCATGTGGTTTACGGTGGTCAAATTAACCATTATTCAAGGACATGTATATTATATCAAAAAAGAAAAATGGAATATAACACATTATCACTAAAATATATATAAGTGCCCCAAAGTACCCTAGTCCACATGGACCGGGCAGCCACCTATCTCAAGTTGTCAAATATCGTAAGAGGAACCCAGAATAGGTTAGCTTGACCCGGTCCATGTGTTTTCAGGTGGTCAATTGACCATTAATCAGGGACATGCATATTATAAGGAAAAAAGCAAGAAAACATAATATCACTCAATTAAATATAAGTGCCCCAAAGTGCCTTTGTCCACATGGACCGGGCAGCCACACATCTTAAGTGGTCAAACATCGTATTGCAAACCCAGAATAGGTTAGCTTGACCCGGTCCATGTGGTTTACGGTGGTCAAATTGACCATTATTCAAGGACATGTATATTATATCAAAAAAGAAAAATGGAATATAACACATTATCACTAAAATATATATAAGTGCCCCAAAGTACCCTAGTCCACATGGACCGGGCAGCCACCTATCTCAAGTGGTCAAATATCGTAAGAGGAACCCAGAATAGGTTAGCTTGACCCGGTCCATGTGTTTTCAGGTGGTCAATTGACCATTAATCAGGGACATGCATATTATAAGGAAAAAAACAAGAAAACATAATATTACTCAATTAAATATAAGTGCCCCAAAGTGCCTTTGTCCACATGGACCGGGCAGCCACACATCTTAAGTGGTCAAACATCGTATTGCAAACCCATAATAGGTTAGCTTGACCCGGTCCATGTGGTTTATGGTGGTCAAATTGACAATTATTCAAGGACATGTATATTATAAGAAAAATTGAAAATAACACATTATCACTAAAATATATATAAGTGCCCCAAAGTGCCTTTGTCCACATGGACCGGGCAGCCACACATCATAAGTCGTCAAACATGGTATGTGAAACCCAGGATAGGTTAGCTTGACCCGGTCCATGTGGTTTAAGGTGGTCAAATTGACCATTATTCAAGGACATGTATATTATAAGAAAAATGGAAAATAACACATTATCACTAAAATATATATAAGTGCCCCAAAGTGCCCTAGTCCCCATGGACCGGGCAACCACCTATCTTAAGTGGTCAAATATCGTAAGAGAAACCCTGAATAGGTTAGCTTGACCCGGTCCATGTGTTTTCAGGTGGTCAATTGACCATTAATCAGGGACATGCATATTATAAGGAAAAAAGCAAGAAAACATAATATCACTCAATTAAATATAAGTGCCCCAAAGTGCCTTTGTCCACATGGACCGGGCAGCCACACATCTTAAGTGGTCAAACATCGTATTGCAAACCCAGAATAGGTTAGCTTGACCCGATCCATGTGGTTTACGGTGGTCAAATTAACCATTATTCAAGGACATGTATATTATATCAAAAAAGAAAAATGGAATATAACACATTATCACTAAAATATATATAAGTGTCCCAAAGTACCCTAGTCCACATGGACCGGGCAGCCACCTATCTCAAGTGGTCAAATATCGTAAGAGGAACCCAGAATAGGTTAGCTTGACCCGGTCCATGTGTTTTCAGGTGGTCAATTGACCATTAATCAGGGACATGCATATTATAAGGAAAAAAACAAGAAAACATAATATTACTCAATTAAATATAAGTGCCCCAAAGTGCCTTTGTCCACATGGACCGGGCAGCCACACATCTTAAGTGGTCAAACATCGTATTGCAAACCCATAATAGGTTAGCTTGACCCGGTCCATGTGGTTTATGGTGGTCAAATTGACAATTATTCAAGGACATGTATATTATAAGAAAAATTGAAAATAACACATTATCACTAAAATATATATAAGTTCCCCAAAGTGCCTTTGTCCACATGGACCGGGCAGCCACACATCATAAGTCGTCAAACATGGTATGTGAAACCCAGGATAGGTTAGCTTGACCCGGTCCATGTGGTTTAAGGTGGTCAAATTGACCATTATTCAAGGACATGTATATTATAAGAAAAATGGAAAATAACACATTATCACTAAAATATATATAAGTGCCCCAAAGTGCCCTAGTCCCCATGGACCGGGCAGCCACCTATCTCAAGTGGTCAAATATCGTAAGAGAAACCCTGAATAGGTTAGCTTGACCCGGTCCATGTGTTTTCAGGTGGTCAATTGACCATTAATCAGGGACATGCATATTATAAGGAAAAAAGCAAGAAAACATAATATCACTCAATTAAATATAAGTGCCCCAAAGTGCCTTTGTCCACATGGACCGGGCAGCCACACATCTTAAGTGGTCAAACATCGTATTGCAAACCCAGAATAGGTTAGCTTGACCCGATCCATGTGGTTTACGGTGGTCAAATTAACCATTATTCAAGGACATGTATATTATATCAAAAAAGAAAAATGGAATATAACACATTATCACTAAAATATATATAAGTGTCCCAAAGTACCCTAGTCCACATGGACCGGGCAGCCACCTATCTCAAGTGGTCAAATATCGTAAGAGGAACCCAGAATAGGTTAGCTTGACCCGGTCCATGTGTTTTCAGGTGGTCAATTGACCATTAATCAGGGACATGCATATTATAAGGAAAAAAGCAAGAAAACATAATATCACTCAATTAAATATAAGTGCCCCAAAGTGCCTTTGTCCACATGGACCGGGCAGCCACACATCTTAAGTGGTCAAACATCGTATTGCAAACCCAGAATAGGTTAGCTTGACCCGGTCCGTGTGGTTTACGGTGGTCAAATTGACCATTATTCAAGGACATGTATATTATAAGAAAAAATGAAAATAACACATTATCACTAAAATATATATAAGTGCCCCAAAGTGCCTTTGTCCACATGGACCGGGCAGCCACACATCATAAGTCGTCAAACATGGTATGTGAAACCCATAATAGGTTAGCTTGACCCGGTCCATGTGGTTTAAGGTGGTCAAATTGACCATTATTCAAGGACATGTATATTATATCAAAAAAGAAAAATGGAATATAACACATTATCACTAAAAATATAAGTGCCCCAAAGTACCCTAGTCCACCTGGACCGGGCAGCCACCTATCTCAAGTGGTCAAACATCGTAAGAGGAACCCAGAATAGGTTAGCTTGACCCGGTCCATGTGTTTTCAGGTGGTTAATCGACCATTAATCAGGGACATACATATTATAAGGAAAAAAGCAAGAAAACATAATATCACTCAATTAAATATAAGTGCCCCAAAGTGCCTTTGTCCACATGGACCGGGCAGCCACACATCATAAGTGGTCAAACATTGTATGTGAAACCCATAATAGGTTAGCTTGACCCGGTCCATGTGGTTTAAGATTGTCAAATTGACCATTATTCAAGGACATGTATATTATATCAAAAAAGAAAAATGGAATATAACACATTATCACTAAAATATATATAAGTGCCCCAAAGTACCCTAGTCCACATGGACCGGGCAGCCACCGGGAATCGCTAATCGAACCCGGGCCACGGCGGTGATGCGCCGGATACTAACCGCTAGACCAAATTGGATTGGCTGAGTATGATGATTGAAGATTCACATTTGTTATTGTTTTTGAAACAACATTTAATTATTGAACATACTTTAAAATGCCAAAAACTAAATCATGACTTTCCCACACCAGGAATCGAACCCGGGCCACGGCGGTGAGAGCGCCGGATCATAACAACTATACCATATGGGATTGGCTAAGTTGGATGATTGAAGATTCAAATTTGTTTCTGTAATATCATCAAATTATTGAATATCATGCAAATGACAAAAACTACATCATGACTTTCCCACACCGGGAATCGAACCCAGTCCATGGCGGTGAGGAGCGCCGGATCCTAACCACTAGACCATATGGGATTGGCTAAGTTGGCTTATTGAAGATTCACATTTGTTATTGTTTTCGTAACATCATTTGATTATTGAACATATTGAAAAATGCCAAAAACCTAAATCATGACTTTCCCACACCGGGAATCGTACCCGAGCCACGGCGGTGAGTGAGCCAGATGCTAACAAATAGACCATATGGGATTGGCTGAGTTGCATTATTGAAGATTCATATTTGTTTCTGTAACATCATTAAATTATTAAATTTCATGAAAATGCCAACAAAACTAATTCATGACTTTCCCACACCGGGAATCGTACCCGGGCCACGGCGGTGAGAGCGCCAGATGCTAACCACTAGACCATATGGGATTGGCTGAGTTGGCTTATTAAAAATTCATGTTTGTTTCTATAACATCATTCAATATCGAACATCATAAAAATGACAAAAACCTAGATCATGACTTTCCCACACCGGGAATCGAACCCGGGACACTGCGGTGAGAGCGCCGGATCCTAACCACTATATCCATATGGGATTGGCTGAGTTGGATGATAGAAGATTCATATTTGTTTCTATAACATCATTAAATCTTGAACATCATAAAAATGACAAAAACTAGATCATGACTTTATCACACCGGGAATCGAACCGGGGCCACGGCGGTGAGAGCGCCGGACCCTAACCACTAGCCCATATGGGATTGGGTGAGTTGGCTTATTGAAGATTCACATTTGTTATTGTTTTTGTAACATCGCGTAATGGAACATACATTAAAATGCCAAAAACTAAATCATGACTTTCCCACAACACCGGGAATCGAACCCGGGCCACGGCGGTGAGAGTGCTGGATCCTAACTACTAGACCATGTGGGATTGGCTGAGTTGGATGTTTGTTGATTCACATTTGTTTTTTTAACATGATTAAGTTATTGTACATCATAAAAATGACAAAAACTACTGAGATCATGACTTTCCCACACCGGGAATCGAACCTGGGCCACGGCGGTGAGAGCGCCGGATCCTAACCACTAGCCCATATGGGATTGGGTGAGTTGGCTTATTGAAGATTCACATTTGTTATTGTTTTTGTAACATCATTTAATTAGTGAACATTAAAATGCCAAAAACTAAATCATGACTTTCCCACATCGGGAATAGAACCCGGGCCACGGTGGTGAGAGCGCCGGATCCTAACCACTATATCCATATGGGATTAGCTGAGTTGGATGATAGAAGATTCATATTTGTTTCCATAACATCATTAAATCTTGAACATCATAAAAATGACAAAAAACTATATCATGACTTTCCCACACCGGGAATCGAACTCGGGCCACGGCGGTGAGAGCGCCGGATCCTAACCACTAGACCATATGGGATTGGCTGAGTTAGATGATTGAAGATTCACATTGGTTATTGTTTTTGTAACATCATTTAATTATTGAACATACTTTAAAATGCCAAAAACTGAATCATGACTTTCCCACACCGGGAATCGAACCCGGGCCACGGCGGTTGAGAGCGCCGGATCCTAACCACTATACCATATGGGATTGGCTGAGTTGGATGATTGAAGATTCAAATTTGTTTCTGTAATATCATCAAATTATTGAATTTTCAATTTCAATTTTCAATTTCAAATTTTATTCAACACTAATCACATATATATATACATTTAAAATATACAGATGCAAAATGGGGTACAAATGTTATACAAATTAAAATGATCATATATGATAGTGTTTGGGATAGGTAGGAAGGAAGGGTTCCTTATATAAAAACCTATCCCATATACATACCCATGCAAAATCAAAACAAACAAAAAAATACATACTTCACTACGCTACAAAAAAAGAAAAAAAAGAAAAAAGTCATGTACAGTTAGAGATAACAAAAAACAATTAATATAGGATATTTAAAACATATATCATAATTCTAGTCAGTTGTGCCGAACTACTGGTTATTGTATTTATTTAACAAAAACACTTTATATTTTATTTTTAAAAGATTGAGAGTTTTACTTTTCCTAATTTCCAGAGGTATACTATTCCATATTACAGGTCCTTTAAAAAACAATGAATTTTTCATAGATGTCGTTCTTATTTTAGGGAGGTGATAATTTAGGGCATTTCTAGTATTGCAACTATGCACATCACTATTCAATTTAAAACATGTTGTTAAAAAAGTTGGCAAATGACCATTAAAACATAAAAACATAAACACTGCAATATACAAATTAGCCATATCATAAACATTCAATATTCCATGTTCATAAAATAAAGGATTGCAATGTGCGTAATAATCAGAATGTGTTATAATACGTATTGCTTTTTTTTGGAGCTTGAATAATCTTTCCATATCTTTATTACGACAATTAGCCCATGCAACTATACAATAATTCAAGTAAGGTGTTATTAACGTATAGTATAGCATTTTCAAAATATTAAAGGAATAAAATTGAACTTTATATAAAATACCAATATTTTTTGAAATTGTATTACACATCGAATTTATATGCACATGCCACTTTAACTTATGGTCAACTGTAATACCTAAAAACTTCAGACTATCTACACGTTCAAATGTATGATCATTTACACGCAAATGAACATTATCAAAATCAATTTTCTTATTAGTAAAAACCATATACTTTGTTTTATCACAATTTAAAACCAACTTATTATATAAAAAACCAATTAAAAAGTTTTGCAACTTCCTGCTTAAAAACATGTTGTAAAACCTGAACATCAGAATGAGACATAAAAACACTTGTATCATCAGCAAATAAAATGAATTTCAATTTATCAGAAATATTGCACATATCATTAACATAAATAATAAATAAAAGAGGTCCAAGGATGGAACCTTGAGGCACTCCACATCTAAGCATTCCAATATCAGACTTGACTTCATGTATTTGTACAAATTGCGATCTATTTAATAAATAACTTTCAAACCATTTTAATATTATTCCACGAATGCCATAAAAATATAATTTTTTCAATAAAATTGTGTGGTCTAATGTATCAAAGGCTTTACTTAAGTCTAAAAATAATCCCATTAAAACATCATTATTTTCAAAAGTTTTTGATACATTATAAGTAAAGTGCATGATTGCATTAGATGTAGAATGCCCAGGCCTAAAACCATATTGACAGTCAGTAATAATATTAATTTCATGCAAATGACAAAAACTACATCATGACTTTCCCACACGGGAAATCGTACCCGGGCCACGGCGGTGAGAGCGCCAGATGCTAACCACTAGACCATATGGGATTGGCTGAGTTGGCTTATTAATAATTCATGTTTGTTTCTATAACATCATTCAATATCGAACATCATAAAAATGACAAAAACTAGATCATGACTTTCCCACACCGGGAATCGGACCCAGGCCACGGCGGTGAGAGCGCCGGATCCTAACCACTATATCCATATGGGATTGGCTGAGTTTGATGATAGAAGATTCATATTTGTTTCTATAACATCATTAAATCTCGAACATCATAAAAATGACAAAAACTACATCATGACTTTATCACACCGGGAATCGAACCCGGGCCACGGCGGTGAGAGCGCCGGATCCTAACCACTAGCCCATATGCGATTGGCTGAGTTGGCTTATTGAAGATTCACATTTGTTATTGTTTTTGTAACATCGCGTAATTATTGAACATACATTAAAATGCCAAAAACTAAATCATGACTTTCCCACACCGGGAATCGATCCCGGGCCACGGCGGTGAGAGTGCTGGATCCAAACCACTAGACCATGTGGGATTGGCTGAGTTGGATGATTGAAGATTCAAATTTGTTTCTGTAATATCATCAAATTATTGAATTTCATGCAAATGACAAAAACTACATCATGACTTTCCCACACCGGGAATCGAACCCAGTCCATGACGGTGAGAGCGCCGTATCCTAACCACTAGACCATATGGGATTGGCTGAGTTGGCTTATTGAAGATTCATATTTGTTTCTGTAACATCATTAAATTATTAAATTTCATGAAAATGCCCCAAAAAACTAATTCATGACTTTCCCACACCGGAAATCGTACCCGGGCCACGGCGGTGAGAGCGCCAGATGCTAACCACTAGACCATATGGGATTGGCTGAGTTGGCTTATTAAAAATTCATGTTTGTTTCTATTACATCATTCAATATCGAACATCATAAAAATGACAAAAAACTAGATCATGACTTTCCCACACCGGGAATCGAACCCGGGCCACGGCGGTGAGAGTGCTGGATCCTAACCACTAGACCATGTGGGATTGGCTGAGCTGGATGATAGAAGATTCATATTTGTTTCTATAACATCATTAAATCTTGAACATCATAAAAATGACAAAAACTAGATCATGACTTTATCACACCGGGAATCGAACCCGGGCCACGGCGGTGAGAGCGCCGGATCCTAACCACTAGCCCATATGGGATTGGGTGAGTTGGCTTATTGAAGATTCACATTTGTTATTGTTTTTGTAACATCATTTAATAAGTGAACATTAAAATGCCAAAAAATAAATCATGACTTTCCCACATCGGGAATAGAACCCGGGCCACGGCGGTGAGAGCGCTGTATCCTAACCACTAGACCATATGGGATTGGCTGAGTTGGATGATAGAAGATTCATATTTGTTTCTATAACATCATTAAATCTGGAACATCATAAAAATGACAAAAAGTAGATCATGACTTTATCACACCGGGAATCGAACCCGGGCCACGGCGGTGAGAGCGCCGGATCCTAACCACTAGCCCATATGGGATTGGGTGAGTTGGCTTATTGAAGATTCACATTTGTCATTGTTTTTGTAACATCATTTAATTAGTGAACATTAAAATGCCAAAAAATAAATCATGACTTTCCCACATCGGGAATAGAACCCGGGCCACGGCGGTGAGAGCGCTGGATCCTAACCACTAGACCATATGGGATTGGCTGAGGTGGCTTATTGAAGATTCATATTTGTTTCGATCATTCAATTTCGAATAGCATAACAATTACAAAAACTAGATCATGACTTTCCCACAGAGGGAATCGAACCCGGGCCCCGGCGGTGAGAGCGCCGGATCCTAACCACTATATCCATATGGGATTGGCTGAGTTGGGTGATAGAAGATTCATATTTGTTTCTATAACATCATTAAATCTCGAACATCATAAAAATTACAAAAACTACATCATGACTTTATCACACCGGGAATCGAACCCGGGCCACGGCGGTGAGAGCGCCGGATCCTAACCACTAGCCCATATGGGATTGGCTGAGCTGGCTTATTGAAAATTCACATTTGTTATTGTTTTTGTAACATCGCGTAATTATTGAACATACATTAAAATGCCAAAAACTAAATCATGACTTTCCCACACCGGGAATCGAACCCGGGCCACGGCGGTGTGAGTGCTGGATCCAAACCACTAGACCATGTGGGATTGGCTGAGTTGGATGTTTGTAGATTCACATTTGTTTTTGTAAAACTATTAAGTTATTGTACATCATAAAAATGACAAAAACTACTAAGATCATGACTTTCCCACACCGGGAATCGAACTTGGGCCACGGCGGTGAGAGCGCCGGATCTAAACCACTAGCCCATATGGGATTGGGTGAGTTGGCTTATTGAAGATTCAAATTTGTTATTGTTTTTGTAACATCATTTAATTAGTGAACATTAAAATGCCAAAAACTAAATCATGACTTTCCCATAACGGGAGTAGAACCCGGGCCACGGCGGTGAGAGCGCTGGATCCTAACCACTAGACCATATGGGATTGGCTGAGGTGGCTTATTGAAGATTCATATTTGTTTCGATCATTCAATTTCGAATATCATAAAAAATACAAAAACTAGATCATGACTTTCCCACACCGGGAATCGAACCCGGGCCACGGCGGTGAGAGCGCCGGATCCTCACCACTAGACAATATGGGATTGCCTGAGTTGGATGATTGAAGATTCACATTTGTTATTGTTTTTGTAACATCATTTAATTATTGAACATACTTTAAAATGCCAAAAAGTAAATCATGACTTTCCCACACCGGGAATCGAACCCGGGCCACGGCGGTGAGAGCGCCGGATACTAACCGCTAGACCAAATTGGATTGGCTGAGTTTGATGATTGAAGATTCACAGTTGTTATTGTTTTTGAAACATCATTTAATTATTAATCATACTTTAAAATGCCAAAAACTAAATCATGACTTTCCCACACCGGGAATCGAACCCGGGCCACGGCGGGGAGAGTGCTGGATCCTAACCACTAGACCATGTGGGATTGGCTGGGTTGGATGATAGAAGATTCATATTTGTTTCTATAACATCATTAAATCTTGAACATCATAAAAATGACAAAAACTAGATCATGACTTTCCCACACCGGGAATCGAACCCGGGCCACGGCGGTGAGAGTGCTGGATCCTAACCACTAGACCATGTGGGATTGGCTGAGTTGGATGATTGAAGATTCACATTTGTTATTGTTTTTGTAACATCATTTAATTATTGAACATACTTTAAAATGCCAAAAAGTAAATCATGACTTTCCCACACCGGGAATCGAACCCGGGCCACGGCGGTGAGAGCGCCGGATACTAACCGCTAGACCAAATTGGATTGGCTGAGTTTGATGATTGAAGATTCACAGTTGTTATTGTTTTTGAAACATCATTTAATTATTAATCATACTTTAAAATGCCAAAAACTAAATCATGACTTTCCCACACCGGGAATCGAACCCGGGCCACGGCGGGGAGAGTGCTGGATCCTAACCACTAGACCATGTGGGATTGGCTGGGTTGGATGATAGAAGATTCATATTTGTTTCTATAACATCATTAAATCTTGAACATCATAAAAATGACAAAAACTAGATCATGACTTTATCACACCGGGAATCGAACCCGGGCCACGGCGCGCCGCGGCGGTGAGAGCGCCGGATCCTAACCACTAGCCCATATGGGATTGGGTGAGTTGGCTTATTGAAGATTCACATTTGTTATTGTTTTTGTAACATCATTTAATTAGTGAACATTAAAATGCCAAAAAATAAATCATGACTTTCCCACATCGGGAATAGAACCCGGGCCACGGCGGTGAGAGCGCTGTATCCTAACCACTAGACCATATGGGATTGGCTGAGTTGGATGATAGAAGATTCATATTTGTTTCTATAACATCATTAAATCTGGAACATCATAAAAATGACAAAAAGTAGATCATGACTTTATCACACCGGTAATCGAACCCGGGCCACGGCGGTGAGAGCGCCGGATCCTAACCACTAGCCCATATGGGATTGGGTGAGTTGGCTTATTGAAGATTCACATTTGTCATTGTTTTTGTAACATCATTTAATTAGTGAACATTAAAATGCCAAAAAATAAATCATGACTTTCCCACATCGGGAATAGAACCCGGGCCACGGCGGTGAGAGCGCTGGATCCTAACCACTAGACCATATGGGATTGGCTGAGGTGGCTTATTGAAGATTCATATTTGTTTCGATCATTCAATTTCGAATAGCATAACAATTACAAAAACTAGCTCATGACTTTCCCACAGAGGGAATCGAACCCGGGCCACGGCGGTGAGAGCGCCGGATCCTAACCACTATATCCATATGGGATTGGCTGAGTTGGATAATAGAAGATTCATATTTGTTTCTATAACATCATTAAATCTCGAACATCATAAAAATGACAAAAACTACATCATGACTTTATCACACCGGGAATCGAACCCGGGCCACGGCGGTGAGAGCGCCGGATCCTAACCACTAGCCCATATGGGATTGGCTGAGTTGGCTTATTGAAAATTCACATTTGTTATTGTTTTTGTAACATCGCGTAATTATTGAACATACATTAAAATGCCAAAAACTAAATCATGACTTTCCCACACCGGGAATCGAACCCGGGCCACGGCGGTGTGAGTGCTGGATCCAAACCACTAGACCATGTGGGATTGGCTGAGTTGGATGTTTGTAGATTCACATTTGTTTTTGTAAAACTATTAAGTTATTGTACATCATAAAAATGACAAAAACTACTAAGATCATGACTTTCCCACACCGGGAATCGAACTTGGGCCACGGCGGTGAGAGCGCCGGATCTAAACCACTAGCCCATATGGGATTGGGTGAGTTGGCTTATTGAAGATTCAAATTTGTTATTGTTTTTGTAACATCATTTAATTAGTGAACATTAAAATGCCAAAAACTAAATCATGACTTTCCCATACCGGGAGTAGAACCCGGGCCACGGCGGTGAGAGCGCTGGATCCTAACCACTAGACCATATGGGATTGGCTGAGGTGGCTTATTGAAGATTCATATTTGTTTCGATCATTCAATTTCGAATATCATAAAAAATACAAAAACTAGATCATGACTTTCCCACACCGGGAATCGAACCCGGGCCACGGCGGTGAGAGCGCCGGATCCTAACCACTAGACAATATGGGATTGCCTGAGTTGGATGATTGAAGATTCACATTTGTTATTGTTTTTGTAACATCATTTAATTATTGAACATACTTTAAAATGCCAAAAAGTAAATCATGACTTTCCCACACCGGGAATCGAACCCGGGCCACGGCGGTGAGAGCGCCGGATACTAACCGCTAGACCAAATTGGATTGGCTGAGTTTGATGATTGAAGATTCACAGTTGTTATTGTTTTTGAAACATCATTTAATTATTAATCATACTTTAAAATGCCAAAAACTAAATCATGACTTTCCCACACCGGGAATCGAACCCGGGCCACGGCGGTGAGAGTGCTGGATCCTAACCACTAGACCATGTGGGATTGGCAGAGCTGGATGATAGAAGATTCATATTTGTTTCTATAACATCATTAAATCTTGAACATCATAAAAATGACAAAAACTAGATCATGACTTTATCACACCGGGAATCGAACCAGGGCCACGGCGGTGAGAGCGCCGGATCCTAACCACTAGCCCATATGGGAGTGGGTGAGTTGGCTTATTGAAGATTCACATTTGTTATTGTTTTTGTAACATCATTTAATTAGTGAACATTAAAATGCCAAAAAATAAATCATGACTTTCCCACATCGGGAATAGAACCCGGGCCACGGCGGTGAGAGCGCTGTATCCTAACCACTAGACCATATGGGATTGGCTGAGTTGGATGATAGAAGATTCATATTTGTTTCTATAACATCATTAAATCTGGAACATCATAAAAATGACAAAAAGTAGATCATGACTTTATCACACCGGGAATCGAACCCGGGCCACGGCGGTGAGAGCGCCGGATCCTAACCACTAGCCCATATGGGATTGGGTGGGTTGGCTTATTGAAGATTCACATTTGTCATTGTTTTTGTAACATCATTTAATTAGTGAACATTAAAATGCCAAAAACTAAATCATGACTTTCCCACATCGGGAATAGAACCCGGGCCACGGCGGTGAGAGCGCTGGATCCTAACCACTAGACCATATGGGATTGGCTGAGGTGGCTTATTGAAGATTCATATTTGTTTCGATCATTCAATTTCGAATAGCATAACAATTACAAAAACTAGATCATGACATTCCCACAGAGGGAATCGAACCCGGGCCACGGCGGTGAGAGCGCCGGATCCTAACCACTATATCCATATGGGATTGGCTGAGTTGGATGATAGAAGATTCATATTTGTTTCTATAACATCATTAAATCTCGAACATCATAAAAATGACAAAAACTACATCATGACTTTATCACACCGGGAATCGAACCCGGGCCACGGCGGTGAGAGCGCCGGATCCTAACCACTAGCCCATATGGGATTGGCTGAGTTGGCTTATTGAAAATTCACATTTGTTATTGTTTTTGTAACATCGCGTAATTATTGAACATACATTAAAATGCCAAAAACTAAATCATGACTTTCCCACACCGGGAATCGAACCCGGGCCACGGCGGTGTGAGTGCTGGATCCAAACCACTAGACCATGTGGGATTGGCTGAGTTGGATGTTTGTAGATTCACATTTGTTTTTGTAAAACTATTAAGTTATTGTACATCATAAAAATGACAAAAACTACTAAGATCATGACTTTTCCACACCGGGAATCGAACTTGGGCCACGGCGGTGAGAGCGCCGGATCTAAACCACTAGCCCATATGGGATTGGGTGAGTTGGCTTATTGAAGATTCAAATTTGTTATTGTTTTTGTAACATCATTTAATTAGTGAACATTAAAATGCCAAAAACTAAATCATGACTTTCCCATACCGGGAGTAGAACCCGGGCCGCGGCGGTGAGAGCGCTGGATCCTAACCACTAGACCATATGGGATTGGCTGAGGTGGCTTATTGAAGATTCATATTTGTTTCGATCATTCAATTTCGAATATCATAAAAAATACAAAAACTAGATCATGACTTTCCCACACCGGGAATCGAACCCGGGCCACGGCGGTGAGAGCGCCGGATCCTAACCACTAGACAATATGGGATTGCCTGAGTTGGATGATTGAAGATTCACATTTGTTATTGTTTTTGTAACATCATTTAATTATTGAACATACTTTAAAATGCCAAAAAGTAAATCATGACTTTCCCACACCGGGAATCGAACCCGGGCCACGGCGGTGAGAGCGCCGGATACTAACCGCTAGACCAAATTGGATTGGCTGAGTTTGATGATTGAAGATTCACAGTTGTTATTGTTTTTGAAACATCATTTAATTATTAATCATACTTTAAAATGCCAAAAACTAAATCATGACTTTCCCACACCGGGAATCGAACCCGGGCCACGGCGGTGAGAGCGCCGGATCCTAACCACTAGACCATATGGGATTGGCAGAGTTGGATGATTGAAGATTCAAATTTGTTTCTGTAATATCATCAAATTATTGAATATCATGCAAATGACAAAAACTACATCATGACTTTCCCACACCGGGAATCGAACCCAGTCCATGGCGGTGAGAGCGCCGGATCCTAACCACTAGACCAAATTGGATTGGCTGAGTTTGATGATTGAAGATTCACATTTGTTATTGTTTTTGAAACATCATTTAATTATTGAACATACTTTAAAATGCCAAAAACTAAATCATGACTTTCCCACACCGGGAATCGAACCCGGGCCACGGCGGTGAGAGCGCCGGATCCTAACCACTAGACCATATGGGATTGGCAGAGTTGGATGATTGAAGATTCAAATTTGTTTCTGTAATATCATCAAATTATTGAATATCATGCAAATGACAAAAACCTACATCATGACTTTCCCACACCGGGAATCGAACCCAGTCCATGGCGGTGAGAGCGCCGGATCCTAACCACTAGCCCATATGCGATTGGCTGAGTTGGCTTATTGAAGATTCACATTTGTTATTGTTTTTGTAACATCGCGTAATAATTGAACATACATTAAAATGCCAAAAACTAAATCATGACTTTCCCACACCGGGAATCGAACCCGGGCCACGGCGGTGAGAGTGCTGGATCCAAACCACTAGACCATGTGGGATTGGCTGAGTTGGATGATTGAAGATTCAAATTTGTTTCTGTAATATCATCAAATTATTGAATTTCATGCAAATGACAAAAACTACATCATGACTTTCCCACACCGGGAATCGAACCCAGTTCATGACGGTGAGAGCGCCGTATCCTAACCACTAGACCATATGGGATTGGCTGAGTTGGCTTATTGAAGATTCATATTTGTTTCTGTAACATCATTAAATTATTAAATTTCATGAAAATGCCCAAAAAAACTAATTCATGACTTTCCCACACCGGAAATCGTACCCGGGCCACGGCGGTGAGAGCGCCAGATGCTAACCACTAGACCATATGGGATTGGCTGAGTTGGCTTATTAAAAATTCATGTTTGTTTCTATTACATCATTCAATATCGAACATCATAAAAATGACAAAAAACTAGATCATGACTTTCCCACACCGGGAATCGAACCCGGGCCACGGCAGTGAGAGCGCCGGATCCTAACCACTATATCCATATGGGATTGGCTGGGTTGGATGATAGAAGATTCATATTTGTTTCTATAACATCATTAAATCTTGAACATCATAAAAATGACAAAAACTAGATCATGACTTTCCCACACCGGGAATCGAACCCGGGCCACGGCGGTGAGAGTGCTGGATCCTAACCACTAGACCATGTGGGATTGGCTGAGCTGGATGATAGAAGATTCATATTTGTTTCTATAACATCATTAAATCTTGAACATCATAAAAATGACAAAAACTAGATCATGACTTTATCACACCGGGAATCGAACCCGGGCCACGGCGGTGAGAGCGCCGGATCCTAACCACTAGCCCATATGGGATTGGGTGAGTTGGCTTATTGAAGATTCACATTTGTTATTGTTTTTGTAACATCATTTAATTAGTGAACCTTAAAATGCCAAAAAATAAATCATGACTTTCCCACATCGGGAATAGAACCCGGGCCACGGCGGTGAGAGCGCTGTATCCTAACCACTAGACCATATGGGATTGGCTGAGTTGGATGATAGAAGATTCATATTTGTTTCTATAACATCATTAAATCTTGAACATCTCAAAAATGACAAAAAGTAGATCATGACTTTATCACACCGGGAATCGAACCCGGGCCACGGCGGTGAGAGCGCCGGATCCTAACCACTAGCCCATATGGGATTGGGTGAGTTGGCTTATTGAAGATTCACATTTGTCATTGTTTTTGTAACATCATTTAATTAGTGAACATTAAAATGCCAAAAAATAAATCATGACTTTCCCACATCGGGAATAGAACCCGGGCCACGGCGGTGAGAGCGCTGGATCCTAACCACTAGACCATATGGGATTGGCTGAGGTGGCTTATTGAAGATTCATATTTGTTTCGATCATTCAATTTCGAATAGCATAACAATTACAAAAACTAGATCATGACTTTCCCACAGAGGGAATCGAACCCGGGCCACGGCGGTGAGAGCGCCGGATCCTAACCACTATATCCATATGGGATTGGCTGAGTTGGATGATAGAAGATTCATATTTGTTTCTATATAACATCATTAAATCTCGAACATCATAAAAATGACAAAAACTACATCATGACTTTATCACACCGGGAATCGAACCCGGGCCACGGCGGTGAGAGCGCCGGATCCTAACCACTAGCCCATATGGGATTGGCTGAGTTGGCTTATTGAAAATTCACATTTGTTATTGTTTTTGTAACATCGCGTAATTATTGAATATACATTAAAATGCCAAAAACTAAATCATGACTTTCCCACACCGGGAATCGAACCCGGGCCACGGCGGTGTGAGTGCTGGATCCAAACCACTAGACCATGTGGGATTGGCTGAGTTGGATGTTTGTAGATTCACATTTGTTTTTGTAAAACTATTAAGTTATTGTACATCATAAAAATGACAAAAACTACTAAGATCATGACTTTCCCACACCGGGAATCGAACTTGGGCCACGGCGGTGAGAGCGCCGGATCTAAACCACTAGCCCATATGGGATTGGGTGAGTTGGCTTATTGAAGATTCAAATTTGTTATTGTTTTTGTAACATCATTTAATTAGTGAACATTAAAATGCCAAAAACTAAATCATGACTTTCCCATACCGGGAGAAGAACCCGGGCCACGGCGGTGAGAGCGCTGGATCCTAACCACTAGACCATATGGGATTGGCTGAGGTGGCTTATTGAAGATTCATATTTGTTTCGATCATTCAATTTCGAATATCATAAAAAATACAAAAACTAGATCATGACTTTCCCACACCGGGCATCGAACCCAGGCAACGGCAGTGAGAGCGCCGGATCCTAACCACTAGACCATATGGGATTGGCTGAGTTGGCTTATTGAAGATTCACATTTGTTATTGTTTTTGTAACATCATTTGATTATTGAACATACTGAAAAATGCCAAAAACTAAATCATGACTTTCCCACACCGGGAATCGTACCCGGGCCACGGCGGTGAGAGCGCCAGATGCTAACCACTAGACCATATGGGATTGGCTGAGTTGGCATATTAAAAATTCATATTTGTTTCTATAACATCATTCAATATCGAACATCATAAACATGACAAAAAATAGATCATGACTTTCCCACACCGGGAATCGAACCCGGGCCACGGTGGTGAGAGCGCCGGATCCTAACCACTATATCCATATGGGATTGGCTGAGTTGGATGATAGAAGATTCATATTTGTTTCTATAACATCATTAAATCTTGAACATCATAAAAATGACAAAAACCTAGATCATGACTTTATCACACCGGGAATCGAACCCGGGCCACGGCGGTGAGAGCGCCGGATCCTAACCACTAGCCCATATGGGATTGGCTGAGTTGGCTTATTGAAGATTCACATTTGTTATTGTTTTTGTAACATCGCGTAATTATTGAACATACATTAAAATGCCAAAAACTAAATCATGACTTTCCCACACCGGGAATCGAACCGGTCGGGCCACGGCGGTGAGAGCAGCGGATCCTAACCACTAGACCATATGGGATTAGCTGAGTTGGATGATTGAATAGTTTTTGTAACATCATTTATTTATTGAACATCCTTTGAAATGCCAAAAACTAAATTATGACTTCCCCACACCGGGAATCGAACCCGGGCTACGGCGGTGAGAGCCCGGGGGGGGGGGGGGGGGCACTCGAATTATTTTTTGACGGGGGTGTGCCGCACGGAACTCTGAAATGGGGGTCTGAAGAGCTAACTACAAGCACAAAATATAGGGTCTTTGGAGCTACAAAATCCCTTAAACGCACAAAATATAGGGTCTTTGGAGCTACAAAATCCCTCAAACGCACAAAATATAGGGTCTTAAGAGCTACAAAATCCCTGAAAGAGGAGTTAAGGGGTCTAAGGAGCAGACTAAAACTACAAAATACATAGACTCGGAGATTCCAAATACCTACGGAAACCCTCAAAAAGGCTCAAATTGTGGTCTAAGGAGCCGAACTAGGAGAAGAATAATGGATTTGGTGCTACTCAAATACAAAGCCAAGTCATTCCGGGGGTCTATGGAGCCAAACTAGAAGAAGAATAAAGGATTGTCGCTACTCAACTACCTAGCCAAGTCATTCCGAGGGTCTATGGAGCGGAAAGTTTTGAAAATCTGGTATCTTTAGAGCTGTGATTGAGTGTGAAAAAGGGGGTCTTTTAAGCGGCACATACCCGTCTTACATTATACATGAGTGCCCCCCCGGGGGTGAGAGGGCCGGATCCTAACCATTATATCCATATGGGATTGGCTGAGTTGGATGATAGAAGATTCATATTTGTTTCTATAACATCATTAAATCTTGAACATCATAAAAATGACAAAAACTAGATCATGACTTTCCCACACCGGGCATCGAACCCGGGCAACGGCAGTGAGAGCGCCGGATCCTAACCACTATATCCATATGGGATTGGCTGAGTTGGATGATAGAAGATTCATATTTGTTTCTATAACATCATTAAATCTTGAACATCATAAAAATGACAAAAACTAGATCATGACTTTCCCACACCGGGCATCGAACCCGGGCAACGGCAGTGAGAGCGCCGGATCCTAACCACTAGACCATATGGGATTGGCTGATAGATTTACATTAGTTTTTGTAACATCATTGAATTATTGAACATACAACAAAAAAATCTCGAAAAAAAAAAGTGTAGTATTTGGGTTGCGTGTTATGTCTATGGGCGATATATTGCATACGCGAAGGGGGGGGGGGGGGGGGGCGGAGGGGTGCGTTCAATGGCGATTTCGGGTACTTAAATGGTAAATTACCTCATATGAGAGCATATGTACGGGATAGCCAGATATATTAGCTAGCTTTAAAAAAAAAAAAATCTTGGAAAAAGTGTCTTTAGATATGAGAACAAATTACGGTTTTCCCTTTTGTTAAAAACCGTGTACAAAGTCAGTTAACATCACTATGCACTTCTGCTCATAACTCAGCCATATAACGTCCATTTAACTTGAAATGTTCACACAATACCCAGTGAACATATCAGATAACAATATAAATTTAATCAACATTCATCACTTTTCATCACATGTCAACAACGTTACAAGATCCCTTTAAATGTGTATGAATCTATTTGTTTTTATTAGTGCTATTGTGTTTAGTTTTTGGTGTGGTGCACTGGCGTACACAGGAAGGGGGGGGGGGGGGGGTGCTCGTCAGGAATTTTCGAAGCCAAAAGAGCCCCTTAGTTTCATCAAGGGGGTACGCTATGGTGTGTTGTATTAATGTTGAAAAATGTAGATTTACAGTACAAGCTTATCTAAACCAAAACTATATCCCTTTAAAGATAATGTTGAGTATTGGTATTTCTCGAAGTGCCCCCAATATTTGTTTGTGAGATAATGAAAAACTGACTGTTAAATGTAAAAGAACATACAATATAATGACAGAATAAACTTTATTTGATCAAAATCGGTTCAGAAACGGCTGAAATATCCATAAATACATTTTTTTATTCAAAATGTTTTTCACCGGCAATCACCGGGCGATATTTGGGACTTTTTAGAAAAAATTAAAAAAAATGCTCGAAGACTACTTTGAAACAAATCTGAATAGGTTGTTAAAAAGTCGTTGATGATATCTCTATTGAATCATTGTTTAAACAAACATTTAATGCAATTTTGTATAAAAAAAAAAAACAATGATTTTTTTTTAAAGCGACATCTTTGGTTGTAACACCTCTTTTTGAATGATAACGGGTGTTTTACTTAGTCGTTTGTAATTGTGTATACTTTTCGAGCATGGGGAAGTTAACTATTACTTTGTACCGTAATGGTGCAGGTTTTGGTTACTAAAGTTACGTTTGACCAATACTCAACTATCCCTTTAAACACAGACATTTTGATAGCACATCATGAACACAACATTCGAACACATCTGGCATCACTTTACATACGTGTACATTCGCACAAATACACAAAATCCACACACGAATATTGACCAGCATAATTAATATTATGCTGGTTTTTATTCAATGTAAAAATTACAGTAAAACATTTCAAAATGAACCAAATTTTAAAAATTGTTGGTTTCATTTTCCCAAATTATGAAGGGTCAATTTTGTATGAAATATTGGGTTTTAATTTTATGCAAAACTTTTGATGATATCTGAAAGTCACAAATTTGTTCTTTTCTCATGTTGAAATAATCAAATCGTTGACAATTATTTAATATTTCAAGTATATATATTTTGTAATATCATACACATGATGCTCTTATTACAAGTTCTCATCCAGTTATGTCTTTGATTTTATTTTATTCACTCATCACAAATAAAGTTCATTCATCAAGTCATAATAAATTAACAAACATAATAATACAAAATATTGTAATATTATTATTATTATTATTATTATTATTATTATTTTATTTATTTATTTTTTTTTTTGCGGGGGGAGGGGCATACTATATATATTTCGTTTTTGATTTCCCTTGTTTTTGTTCTCATCTCATTCACTCATAACATATCAATTTCATTCATCAAGTAATGATTAATAAACAAACATACATCATATACAATAAGACAAACATAACTACTTTAAGACAAATGTTTCAATTGTCAGCCATTAGAACTAGTCATTCTTTATTACGTACATGCAAGGCGAACAATCAACTGAAAAATATTTACACATATTTACAAGAACAAATACAGATGTACAAATTTTCTTTGAACTCTATTATGACCTGTCTAGAGCGACCGCTCAAGGGACCAGCAAAAAGTCGCTGTAGACAGGTGGCCACATCAAAAAATGAAATTATATATTGGCATAATATTTTTAATTTGTTAAAGGGGTAGTTTAGTTTTGGTAAGGCTCAACTTTAGTAACCAAACATGGACAGTAACATTATAAAACTAATAGTTTTAACTCCACCATGCTCAAAAGGTATACAAAATTACAAACGACTAAGTAAAAAGCCTGTTATCATTCAAAAAGAGCCATTAAAACACAAGAGGGCGCTTTCTAAAAAGGCATTGGTTTCAACCATTTTTCATACAAAATAATGCATGTGATGTTCTATTGAAATAATGATTGAGTAGATAGATCATCAACAACTATTTAAAAAACGCTTTTGAAATTTTTTTTGAAAAAGTGTAAGCATTTTTTAAATTTTTTGAAAATATCATCGAATTATTTGGGCCCCAAATAATTATAAGATCAAATATATTTATTGATATTTCAGCCGTTTCTGGACCGATTTTGACCAAATAAAGTTTATTCTGCCATTAAAATTGCATGTTCTCTCAAATTCGACACTCAGTTTTTCATTATCTCACAAACAAATTGTGATGTGCAGCGCCCTCTCTACCAAAACTAAACTACCCCTTTAAGTTTGTATTATCTTTTTAAGTGAAATTAAAATTGCAAAATGTGTCGTTTTTTTTACTAATTTATGAGAGAATCATCTACGCTTATGCACATGTGTTTAATTCGCTGTAGAATATGGGTGGTTTCCCAAAATGGAATGAAATCCTTCGCATAATGATGGTGAATGACAAGTCCCATTGTTTAGAGAATCTTTCAATACAGAAATTATACCAACCATTTGTTGGCCTTGTAACTTTTAGGTGCATTTGGTACCCATTAGCCTAATGGCAAATGTGCAGAATGATTATAAAAATGTGAATTTATTAAAACAAGTGCAAAAAGGCACAGTTAATGCCAATTTACAAAACTGAAATTTACAATAAAATTCTGACATCGCACTAAACCGAACACAATAAGTAACTTCACCCCTAAGCAATTGCCAATAATTTCATTACCAAGAATTGTTTAAAAATTTTGTCTTGAAAATATATCCTTATGGTAGTTAGGAAAACAATGTGTACAAAATAAAGGAGCACACATTACAGGAAAAAAAATAGTATTTCAAAATTCGCAAAAGTATTATCATCATTACAAATTATTGAGAGTTGGAAAATTTAAAAATGCACTGTTTTTCAATTGCAATTAATGCATTTTACCACATGTGCCATCCAAAAATCTAAATTAATGAAATATCAAGCAGCATTGTTTCATAAACCATGATCAATGCATTCCGCCACATGTGCGGATTCACAACAATGTACAGGCACGTGCAATACCTTGTGACTTTTGAATTGGGCCATTTTGTCTTTAATCTGTGCTCATTCAGCCATAAAGAATTGAATATCTCTGACGACATCTTGAAACAATAAACGGTAATGAAATTATGGGCAATTTCGTAGGGGTGAAGTTAATTTTTGTGTTCGGTTTATATACCCATAAGTTAAGTATTTACATATCATAAATAAGTACTGTGATCACAGCTGTGTACTTGCAGCTTTCAACATCGACGATCGTAATATAAATATATATATGGCACACATATTATTGCAAATAAGTAAATATGTCTTCTATTAATCTATTGCTTAATTACATCTATAATCTTAAATTATTAAATGGGTATAATGGCAAGTTAAATATTACACAATCATTAAGAGAAGCAAATGATAATTAACTAATCCCCAGCACATTCATAGCCTGAGGTAACTAGGTAAGACTAAAAAATCATGCACAGACTGACTTCCCAAAATAGTCAAGTGAAGTGTTTCCTGAATACTACTTTGAGCAATTTCATTTCAAGTTATCAAAATTAATAACCTTTTCACATTCAAATAACCTGTTATGTGAATAATCCAGCCCAATTTAATAAGGTTTACAATAACAGGAAAAAAAATAGTTCCAATAGTTTAAAGCCTTCCATGACTTTCTAAGATCTCTCAATTAAATCAGTGTATTTCATCCAGCCACATGTGCTATGCGATAGCTTAGTGGTATAACAGGCAAATTTTAAGGGGCATTATAATGGTGCTTTTATAGTTAGAGGTTTTGAGCCTTTTTACTATACCACATCATTATACTATCACATTAAAGAGGAAAGGGGCGTTGTAAATCACTGGAATTCGCCTGCTGATCATATTTTTCTACGAAAGTGAACTAAAAATTCCCTATTATATTTGTGTTCATATTTAAACGCTCAACGCTCATATATCGGTATACAAGTTCATACAGATTATATTTAACTTGAGTTTTGTCCCATCCGTCATACCTATATAACCGTATATTCATTGTAATTTTTCTGTACCATTGTTTGGGTCCAATTTTGAATTAGTTATTTAAGGCTTATGATGTATACATCATTGCCATATATGTTTAACCTATTCACTTTGAAGTTCTGAAATCCTAATAGACACTGTACATAGCCCAACTGGCTCCTGTCGGTAATGGGTTAACAAGATAATAATGACGTTAAAGGTATAGTGAAATTCCAGCTTTGATTCAGGTTTATAGCTATGAATATGTGCCTATATTGATATACCACACTCTTTTTTTCAAAGAAATCCTTAAGTTGGGCAAAAAGGGTAAATTTCATGCAAATTTGTGGCGTTTTTTCACATCAGCTTTCTATATTTATAGCGGAGCTCGTGTGCAAGCACGTGCCCATCGGAACATGACGTATCAAAAGGACCACAACACGGGTCAAAAGTATGAGCTCGCATGGTTAACATACATAGCCTTGACTTGCTAGTAAAACAAACTCGTATTTGCTTGTAATTGAGGCTTAACTGAAAATGCCTAAAAAATGAATTGTAGCAGGATGCAGCAACACATCTGAGTGTGGATCCTCCATGATATAAACTTCAACAAATGTTTGCAAATATTGAAAAAAAAAAATCGAAATAATATCTCTCTGTCAACGTGAGTAGATGCACTCAGCATGTACGTCTATGACAATAGAGTACCAAGCTATACTGCGATTGTCTACATGTGGCGTCACAAATATGATGTCAATTTTGTTACGGGGGTTCCTAAAGTGAATTTACAAAGTAATTTTTGTATTTTACTGGGTTTCCCCAAAAGGAAAATATGTTTGTATTAGTAATCTTCATTAAAATCTACCTTAGGTACAGTAAAACACAATTTCGAGGTAGTTTTCTTGTCTGTGGAGCTTTAAATAACTGATTTATCTTTTACCATTTATAACTTTTGAAAATGAGCAAAGAAAAATATCCCAAGGATAATTAAATCAACTTTTATAGAGAAAGGAGCAGGATCACGCGAAGTCATGTTGCTTTTTTTTATTAATTAAATTCAAACATAGAGGAAACTGACTAGAAATATTTAAATGATTGAAAATGAGCAAATAAAAATAGGCTTCTCCGGGAATCGAACCCGAGACCTCCTTGAGGTTGGCCCAGTTTATATAGCTTCTGACTAATCGAGCATTGAAAAGGGTTTCATGGGAACGCCCGCCATTCAAAAGTCTTCGTGGCTTGATAGTTTGAGCACCTGTCTAGCAATCCGGAGGTCTCGGGTTCGATTCCTGGCGAAGCCTATTTTTCTTTGCTCATTTTCAATCATTAAAATATTTCTAGTCAGTTTCCTCTATGTATGAATTTAATTAATTTAAAAAAAAATGCATCACTTCGCGTGATCCTGCGCCTTTCTCTATAAAAGTTGATTTAATTATCATTGGGATTGGCCCAGTTTATATAGCTTCTGACTAATCGAGCATTGAAAAGAGTTTCATAGGAACGGCCACCATTCAAAAGTCTTCGTGGCTTGATGGTTTGATCACCGGTCTAGCAATCCGGAGGTCTCGGGTTCGATTCCCGGCGAGACCTATTTTGCTTTGCTCATTTTCAATCATTTAAATATTTCTAGTCAGTTTCCTCTATGTTTGAATTTAATTTATAACTTTTCTAACATAAATTGCACACGATTTGGGAAATCTCATAAACTGTCTAGTTATATGCGTGACTCAAAAGAGACTTATCACAAAATATGGCAGCAAGAAGTGATAAAGCTTTAAGCTAAACACAACTTGCTGAAAGATCATCTAAACTGATGGATAATTTTCTAAAACAGGATCCCTACTTATTCCCATATTGAATGATTTGCCTACATAATGAAAGGATGTACGTCCCGTCCGCCATGCAAGATTGGCCCAGAGTAAATCACTCTCCATCGGTGAACTCATACTCTGAACCACTCGTCTCGTCTCGGGTATGGTGCACCTCAGTTCCTTGGTCGCTCTTCTGTTGATGTCTGCTATGCGAGTGAATTCCTCTGAAATGACAAAAATTAAAGAGAAGTTTAAAACTCAAACATAATACAATTTACCTCATAAAACACCACTAATTGTTCTGCATTTTCAAAAATGTATATTTCCACTTATAAGGTAAAAAGGGAAATCAAAATCATTAGATTAGTCTAAAAATACTACCTTTACAACTGTATTAAACCGCATCGTTTTATTTCTTCTAATATATAATAAAGCATTTCCCTCAATTGATATGGGATAATGAATCAATTTCTTGAATTAATAAGCATGCATAACTTTAATTGCATCACCATTTGGAATTGAAGCTGACTAAATTTATTTGCACTTTGGTCAATTTTAATCTCATAAAGCCGAGGTTTTAAAATAAAATCATTTTCTGGGGGTGATTGATAGTCAATCCCTTTTTACATTATACTGCGAGTGGCATAACACATTTTCTATTGGGCCAAAGCCAAAAGTAGTCAACCTAAGGGTGAAAATTTCAAATTGAAAAAAATGATTTTCTGTCATTTATGATAGGAAAGGTGAGTATCTGCAGGTTTTACAAAAAAAAAAAATTTTAAATTTATTTATTTCCACAAATGGGCGGAACACCCTAGTCAGCGCAGCTGTTTTTCATAGGGGTCCAATTAAAAATACATGACATTTTTAAAAACAAAATAAAACATGACAATAAATAAATTAATACAAATTAATAGAATTAAGTTAATGATACATTGTACAAAAAAATAAGAACAAAAAGAACAACAACATCCCCCACCCACAAAAAAAGATTACTATAACGGGGCCCTACCCTTTAATAGTACATTGTCCTAAAAATTCATCATATTTATCAAAGTAGCGTTTTGTAATGAATTCACTCTTTTTTTAAATGTTTCAATCGATGGACTATACTTCATGTCGTCAGAAAGACTATTCCACAATTTACTTCCTCTAAAAGAAATTTTCCTTTTGCCATAATTTGTTCTGGGTCTATTAATCATTAATTGTTCACCAGTTTTTGTTTGATATACTTCTTTGATATAGTTTGTTTTCTTTTGTAACTCGTTGAATTTTGTTCATTCTAATTTTCCCATTTTCTTTCTTTTTAAAATTTTGTTTCATATTTGATAATATTCCTCGATAGCATATGACCCTAGAAGATACCACCTTACACCATCCAATAAGACCTGATCTAGAAACCAACAATGACGTTTTAAGTTATTTTAATTGTCTGCCTTTTGCCTGCATTGATGATTATGATTTGATTTCGTTAACGACAGATTCAATTTCTTCTGAAAATGTTAAAAATCGTTTGAATACGGAATGCTTTCAGTATGGCATCGATGATGATACAAATGAAAATATAAATAGTGATATTCCTGTTCAGTATTTACTGAGACCTGAAATTAAACACCTTGATGATGGAAAATCTGACAAACAATTTAGTATGTTGCACATAAATGCTAGAAGTCTGCCTCACAATTTTGATCAAATACATATTTATATTAATAGTTTGAATTTTTCATTTTCCATTATAGGCATATCCGAAACTTGGTTAAAGCCAAATAGTATTGTAAGCTTTGATATTGATGGGTATGATTTTATACGCTCAGATAGAAGTAATGGACGTGGTGGAGGAGTCGGATTATATGTACGTAAAGACTTACCATACAAAGTGCATGATTTTTCAGACCAATGTGAAGGAGTGCAGTTTATTGGTATTGAGATTATTTGTAAACATTCAAAAAATATATTTGTTATGGTGATTTATCGACAGCCTAAATCCAGTCTTCCATTGTTC
>JBAMJV010001986.1:0-207174 GCA_037951105.1 Echinarachnius parma | reverse complement strand
CCTGGGTGTACAGGGAAACCCTGTTATAACGAGGTAGTCGGGACTAATGATTTTACCTCATTATAACCAGAATCTCGCTATAACCGAGCTCATTATAAGTGGAGCATTATGCCATTGGAACAATTGGGACCAAAGGATTCTCTTCATTATAAACGGTACCTCGTACTAAGCGAGCTCGTTATAACAGGGTTTCCCTGTATTAACTGTTCTGGGCCTGGGTGTATGGTTTAGTTGCTGATGCTGTAAGATATTGTCTGTCTAATCTGTCCAAACAATATGATGGCTCTCATGGTCGATTTGCAAATGTTCTCCAGGTGCTGCTTCATGGTTACATGCTGGTCCATTTAATATCGAGACATTTTACATTGAATGCGCATGATTAGTTGGCTATACAACTGTGTCCCTTTCAGTTACAGATTTTACTTCAGTCTAGTTGGAGTGTATTCCTGTTGAACCGAGTATTGCAACTTAGTGGCATGAAATTGTAAAGGAATGTGTGTGAAGTTGCATCTCTCTCTTGCCACCCAAGTTGTCACTAGTAGATGATGTGCTTTTGGTAGTGATGAGGGATGTCATCGGCTCTAAGAACATGCTGATCCCACCTGTAGGAATTAATGCAAGAAATAAACATTTACTAGAATTTGTGTTTAAAATAGCCTTTTACATTTAAAATGTCAAAATAGGTATTACAGTGGGGTAGTTATATTGGGGGCTAAGTGTGTGTCCTATCATAATGAGCTTTTAACAAATTTAATGTCAAAAAAATAATAATAATTACAAAATAATTATAATAATTACACATCCCTCCCCTCCCTATGTAACTAGAATACAAGTGTTAAGTCATTGTTAAGTGTTAAGTCACTTGTTAAGTCAGACAAGGTAACCAAATCTCTGTGAATAGTACTCTGTACTCTACACTCCGCTCCCCCCCCCCCCCCCCCCCCCCCGCCCCCCCCCCCCCCCCCCCCCCCCCCCCCCCCCCCCCCCCCCCCCCCACACCCTTCTTTATGAGTGTTCGGGTGTAATACAGATTGCCTGTAAGTATGCACAAAAAATGGAATTGATGAATACTATCATAGAGTATAACTGGAAATACTTTTTTTTTCATTCCATTTAGATTGATACCTCCAAATTGTATAATATTTAATTCAACTAAACTGTCCTTAATTTCACTCTACTCATTCAATTCGACAGCACGTATAAGTTAATTGCTTGCTTAACTATTTATTTTTCTCAAATCAATACAACAAATCTTTAAAAAAAAACATCATTATTCCTAGCACTAAACCTAACAGTAATATTAATGCAACAACATATTTTTGATCAGCTGTCACCAGATCAAATGTTTCAGTCATACCTTATTAATGTTATTGTACTTCTGCTCCACTGACGCACCAAAGAACTGATCTCATGATGTCACCATGCTCCATGATCTTGCCTTAGTCCTGTTTTTATGAGAAAAGAGAAAATAATAACGATTTTAGTATCAAGTGAACTCAATTTAAAGATAATAATGGACATGGGTAACACACCAAAATTAAATATTAGATACTACATTTCATAATCCGGCAAGCTTCAAAAGGGTTATTCAAACCTTGCATATAGCTCAAGCTCAAGATACCAATAGTATTGTACCAACAAAATGCAATTAATGCAGACATGCAATCAAGATGAGAATTTGTTTTAATGCCCCAGCACATACAATGTATTTTGATCTTAAATTCAAAATTAAAAAACATACCCTGCAGTAAAGCTGTTATCGGTTATCCCCATCCTCGCCAGGGTGTGACAGATCAAGTACAACAGTAACCAATTTATTATTATTCATTATAACCAAGTGGTAATGGCACTAGTAATATTACTACTGCTACCTGGTAGGTCTATATTATTTCAAAAATGAATTACTGGATAACATTTCAAATAATGAGTTAAGAGGCCGAGCACCCTAGCCTACCCATTTCCATTAGGCATTAACGAGGAAAATAAATTGTGATTGTACTTGGTGGGCCCTGTGCTACCTGGCTAGGCCTACTATGAATAGCCAGATATAGCCCATGCTTAAACCATGTTACATTGCTGATGAGGGCTAGCCTAAAAATAAATTGTTAGATTCACGGTAACATAAAGCTGGACTTTAACCACTCCAATCAACCAACTTTGCATATCTCTGAAAATTGCAAGAACAATTACCATGAAAAGATAAGCCAGCACTAGAACCATTGGGGCACCCAGGACAGACTGGCAGGGAAGGCCAGAGTCAGACGGAGTAAGATGTAGAACTAGTTTACACTGGTTGGGCTAACCCAGGCAAGTACAGCGCTCAGCAGAGCCAGTGTCCTAATTCCTACAGCAAGTAGAACAAAGAAAAACAAATATGTTTACCAAGTAACATAAAAAAAAAAAAATACAATTTTCGATTAGATTTTTTTTTAAGGCAACGTTTTCTCTATGAAATACACGAATGTCAACTTGGATCATATTCAATGGAGTCTTAAAATTGTTAAAAATTTGACTTTCCCACCATTTCATAATAAATAATAAATTTCATAATAAAAAAATAAAACAAGAAGAATAAACTATTCAGTGTATCGTTTTGAACATAAATATTACTGTACTAGGCTGAGCTTGGGCTACCCGGCTAGCCCTAGTACTAGTACTAGGCAATAGGACTAGTCGGGTAGCCCAAGTCTATTGCTGATGTGGGCTAGCCTTAATACAGTTAAGGTGTTAAATCCATGGTTACGTAAACTTAACAATTTAAGCATCCAATCAACCAATTTCTTAAAATTGTACAAACAAAAAATTACCATAAAGTGATGAGCCCACCCAGGGGCCAAGAACAGACTGCATGGAAGGCCAGAGAGTCAGCGGTTAACGGATGGGGTTCAGCAGAGCCAATTAAGACGTGTAGAACTATTTGACACTGGTTGGGTAACCAGCCGGTCAGGTACAACATTCAGCAGAGCCACAGTGGAGAAGCTTGATTGGTGGATCTTTCCAGTGACTTCATATACCTACAGGCATCAGCATACAAAAGGAAAAAGAATTATTAATTATAATGTCAAAATATTTCAATAATTCCAAAATATAATTTTCTAATATTGTTATATTATGAAAATGTAATGACATGTTTTCTCCATGAAACATTATCAGGCAGAAGACTGTGGACTAGAAGTATGACTACTAGATCGACAAATCTATCACTTTCAAGGTCTCTTTGACATTATATTTATCACTGTCGGCTAGTCGTAGAAAATTTTCGAACCGGGAGCAGGTCCAAAATTTTGAGGTCATCAGTTGACCAATTAGTGGGAATCCTGTAAGCGAGGGGGGGGGGGGGTGGGGGTAGTCGTAGAAATTTTCGAAGCAGAGACCAGGTCCCATCACAAAATCTCGAGCCCTAGACCACATCTACAAAGTATATGGTCCACTTAGGTGGACCATTTACACGCATATATGGTAATACACGGGAGATTACCATACTGCCTATTCATACACTGTACCGTTCATCAGTTGAACGTTATGTGTTAGGATGCATCGGTAATGAAAACAGACGGGAAATAATCCTTTTTTTTCTACATTTTGCAATCTTCAAAACAACAAAATCGGTAATTATTATCAAAGTATATGACTTAGGGATCACATAAACAAAAGTTTTTTGCATTTGCTGGTAAATTTAGGGAGAAATCGGCCGACAAAAATTGTTTATGTTTTGGATAGTGCAGCAGGCGGAAGAGGTTGATCTCCACACAATGCTAGTGTAATGTACCTATGTGTGCCCTAGACCAGGTCTTCAGTCCCAAATTTTCGACACACTGGTTGGGAATCCTGGGGGGGGGGGGGGGGGGGTAACCTAAGCCCCTGCCCCTGGCCCTGCGGGAAGGGGGGGGGGGGCGGGGGTAGTTGTAGAACATTTTCAAAGCCAAGACTAGGGTGTTCAACGTTTTTTAGACCAAGACCAGGTCCAGTCCCAAATTCGACCAGGACACAAATTCCCAGGCCGAGGCGAGGATCTTAGAAAAAATTTCTGGTCGAGATCATGACATTGTCATTACTTTAGTTTAATGATGATTTTTTACTAATTTTAGACCTTTTTTTTCTTCTCCAAATTCTGCCAGAATTATGCAAAAAAAAGTCAAATTATGCAAGAATTTAGCTAAAAAACGGTCAAATAATGCCAGGCATAATTCCAGATGCTAAAAGGGTCAAACTTATGCCAGAAAGCATAATTATGCCAGATCTGGCAACGTTGGGTGAAAATCGAAAAAGCGCGAGTTAACTTCAACCCTCACTACCGACCGCTCAGTCCAGACTAGGCCGGTAGAACAGGCAGGGAAAGTGGGACCAACTGCTACCCCCACAAAAGCAGCATAAAACCGCAGCAAATCTAGCCCAACTTTGAAGAGCGATTGCACAAAATCTAGCGGTGGGTCAGAATATGGTTAACATTTTCATGTATAAGAAATACTATATTTCCATAACAATATAAAATTAGAAAATCCTAATGTCGAAATCTTGCACGATTCGGTATTAAATGGTCAAAGTAAAAAACGGGACAAATTTAAAACAGAAAAGTAAGCTATTCAAATATGGTTCAAAAGTACATGTTTCAATCGTTTCGTAATATAACACTATAAATAATCAAGAAGTGGTATTGTTTTAAACACAAATATTAAGAGAAGTCAGGGTTTACATACCTCATTAAGACAAAAATTTGGCCAGAGTTGCGTCATGTCATTCTCACCGGACCGTCAAGTGGAGCAAAGCAGTGAGTTTTTTCACGAAGTTGTTGATCACATCCGGGTTCTTTTGATACGCGTCCGTTTTACTTATCAAACGCATGAAACCGCCGTGAACTGTCAGTGATCCACGGTATCGATATCGTCGTTCATGATCACACGTAAAGCGCTCTGCATATCAATGGAGGGGTGGGATGGGATGAGGGATGTCGAGGAGGGATTCTTCATTATACAATTGTTTTAAAATCGGCGGTCATGGTAGGCCTGTACATGGATATCACATTGCTTGTGAACGTACAAACCATAAACATTATTTGAAATTTGGACTGTTTATCCGTGAGAGTTTCCCGTTTCATTGCAGGGAGGAATCAACAATAGGTGAGTGCGAACGTATTACTACTTATTATTATTATTTTTTAAAATCATTATTTATTCGGCATTTCAAACAAGTACAATGTAACGATACAAAATGAATGATGAATTTACAAACAGAAAAGACATAAAAGCACCCCTGATGAGTCTCCCCAAGCTGCCCGGCAGGAAACAAGAAATCTACATTTCTATAACCCATTGGGTCTTTTCTACCAACTTGTGAAGGCCACCAGGGATGGCTTGTACATGAATATTTCCAAACTGCAACTATTTTAACGGCCTAACACGTGGAATGCATAACAACTAATCAGTACATAATAAAACATTTTAAAATTTGTAATTTTATTTTGTAACATCAAGATTTGAAAGCATTAACATATATCATAGAACACCATCAAAGTAAGGGCAAGTGAGTGGAGAGCGATACGGAAAACAAGAATAGGGAAAGGCAAAAGGCAAAAGGAGAGAAGATGAGAAAGAGAATAGATGGGAAAATGAGAGAAGCAGTAGGAGAGAGGGATTGAAGACATAAGAGCTAACATGTCATTATGAAAATTTGAAATCTTTCACTTTCACTAATTTAAATGGCAAGAATTTACCAAAACTTCAGAAGCAAACTACCAATCAATTCAAGGCAGGACAATAAATCTAATGATATAGCAAATATCGAGCAAATATTAAGACTACTCATTCAAATTATTTGTTATGATGCTGCCCCTAATTATATTCGAGTGAATGTAACACAAATTATAATGAACATGATACAATGGGTGATTTCAAGTATGGTGTTTAGGGCTGGTGTTAGTGTTTATCAAACTGGTGTTTGTGTGTAATAAACAATAACACCGGCCTTAAACACCATACTTGAAATCGCCCAATGTGTTTATCTATCTTTTCTTTAAAGATAGGCATGACTAGATTGAAGTCCAGGATTTTGTATTTGCAAATAAACATGCTGTAGGCCTACAGCCTTAACTATGATGAAATACTACAGAAGTACCAAATAAATGTTTAAAGTTGCTTGATTTAGTATAAATATTGGTCAAAGCCGAAAATAAAAGTAAAATTCAAGATAAAATTTACATTATGAGCTGGTAGGCAGACAACGTACGCAGACAACGCTTGGCTACGGGGCATAAGGGAACATAACTATCTTACTTTTGCACATTGTATATAGTGATAACGAAGTATTAATTTCAAGACAAAGTGTAATGGTTAATCATAACATATTCGTAATGGGGTACTGTATTCATTTAACATTGCATTACACACGACAATGAAACTTTGGTAAACCGTTTTTTGTGCTATAATCCCTAACAATTCCAGCACAATCGGCACACCAGCACAAATAAGGTACTTATGCCTCGTCGAATATAAGTCCTTTTCATATACCCATATGTGTGACTCAAATTGCCAACGAACTCTGGACAATTTGTAGACAGATCTCCGTATATTTCGTACACAGAATTTATAATGTTTTCAAATTTCTCATTTTGAATTGAACCATTGATTTCGTGATTATTTGAAAGTTTAAGGGATAGTTGAGTTCTGGTAAAGAGAGTACAGTTTTGTATTTTAGTAACCAAAACCTGCGCCATTACATTACAAACTAATAGTTATACCTACACCATGCTCGAAAGGAATACAACATTACAAATTACTAAGTAAAAAGCCTGTGATCATTCAAAAAGAGCCGTTCAAACTCAAGAGGGCGCTCTCTAAACGCTCATCGGTTTAAACCATTTTAAATAAAATATTGTGCATGTGATGTTTTGTTGAAATAGCGATTAGATAGAGATATAATCAATCTATCTCTATCTCAAAACCTCTTTTGAACATTTTTGAAAAGAGGAAGCATTTTAAAACGAATTTTAACGGCTGGTTCAAAATTATTGAATACTTGTGGGGCCCCACATTTATTACAAATGGTTATAATTATGGATATGTCATGCATTTCTGAACCGATTTTAATCAAATAAAGTTTATTCTGTCATTAAAATATTATGCTCTTTCGAATTTGACACTCAGTTTCACTTTATCTCACAACAAAATTATTTTGTGTAGCGCCCTCTATATCAAAACTCAACTATCCCTTTAACAATACAATACTAATTGCCTGAACTGGGCCCCGATGCAGAAAGAGGTACGATTGATCGTAAGTCCCAAAATTGATCGTAAATGGCCTTAGTGGTCGTAACTTACGATCAATCCAAAATTTACGATCAATCCTGTTGCAGAAAGAAGTTACGATTGATATTAATCGTAACTATTAGTCGTAAGTTTTAAAATTGATCGTAACTTTACGATATATAAAAAGGTGGCGTAACTTACGATCAATCCTAGAAGGGGATGTACATGGACAAACATACCAACATACACACTCATTCAAGCGCATAATTACAGATAAAACTCATCCTTATTAACTCATACAGTGTTACACATTGATTCATACATATACATGCAGACAATACAGACATATACACATAATACATACATAAACACACACATACATGCATATATCCACACACACGAACACACACACAAACATCCAGTCAAACCTTTCTCAGCAGCCTCTTGTCTATACGAGCAAACCAGTCAACAGTGACCACTATAAACAGATAAATAAAACAATGGTATTAATCTATTTGTAGAGGGCACCTTTTTTGTACAGTGGCAACTTTTCTTGTTACTCTGCAGTGGTCATTATACAGTACTGAGGTTTGACTACATTAAACCGTAAAGGCCTGTATAGAAACAAAGGGTAATGCTTTACTTGACTGAGAATGAAATAGCCAACAAAGTGCATGTATTTTTATTCTTCAAATTTTTAATCCAAAAAGAGTACACAACACATATGACTTTCGATTCATTCCATCAAATAGAATGTTATCATTTAGTAGTGAAATGAATACATTCTCTAGTGATTATCACTATGCCAGTTCTTTTTTCCAAATAATAATGGTGGCTACTTAAATATAGCGCACGTTCTGTCTTTCGACGCTTGCGGTGCATCACTTTAACCGGTCAGCACACAAAGTGCACATTGTCCACTCCCTGAGGAGCATTCCAGCTAGGCAGCATCCAAAGTGCTACGTAACTCCTTTCCATCCTTCCGGGTGCCCATTTACACACCTGGGTCGAGAGCAGGTGGCTAATGTTCATACAATTATTATGGGCATACCTTGGGTTCAATATCGGGACCTCACATTGGAAGGCACGCGCTCTACCAATCTTGCCACACCACATCTTGCCAACCCGTCTTTCCTTCTCCAGCTTGGGCGGATCCCTTCTGTCGTGGTCTTCTATCTGATAGGCAGCCCCGCAAATCCAGGCGTCTACTGCAGACAAAAGAGGCTGCTTGATGAGCTGAAATATAATACAAAACATACAAATAAAAACAAAGTTGTACTCAATAGATTGTAAAATATAGTATACAGTCTAGTTACCTAAGCTACATTCAATGACACAAAATGTCATCATTCAGATGTATAAGTCTTGTTCCCACAGTCAATGTCTTGCACGTATCACCTTGAAATGTCACGGTACTAGCTGTCACAGAGATAAAAAAAAAATAATTAAAAGCATTTGTTTTTGGTCACATCATATCCAATCCATGCTCACCTGCTAACTGGAATGTTCAAGGGATAAGTAATCAATGACATTTTATAAACCAGCATTCTTTTTGAAAACGAGCCCACAGAGAAGAATTAAGTCATGTACATGTTAGCACGTCGACTTTGTAAAGAATGCCATAATAACAAAACATTTTAAATTTGAGCAACAATATCATTTTTGAATTAACTTTTAGCAAGTGACCTACTTAATAATGGACATGAATATAGCCATACAACAAATAATAATAATTATAATATCATACTTAATGAACTACAAACTAAAGTCATAACTATCCGAGAATAATCTTGGGCTTTGGTGTTTGTTAAAAAAAACATTGTGTGTAACATCATCAAGTTCTCACCTATCCCGTAGCCGTGGCTTGGGGGCGACACCAGTGGCTGGACAGCTGACAGCTTCCTCCATCATATCCTTCTCTCTCTTTCGGAGTTTCGCTTCCCTCATTTCATGTCATCAGCCTGTCCATTCTGTTAATTTCTTGTGTGACAAGTCTGCCTCTCTCCCCCTTGTTGTACTGACTATATATCAGTACCACTGGAATATTTATAACACAGTAAAGAGTGCAAATTACCACATGAATTTGAACACATAGGACTGCATGGACTCACAAGAGGCAAATTTTGTCCTCCAAATTGGAATACATTTAATTTGACAAAACATTACCTGCCAGTAAATATATACTCATGCATGGGGAACTAAACATTGCATGCATATGGGGTAACACTGTATATAATATATAATAAGCCCATCAACACTGCCACATATGACATATGATATCACCAACATGATATCACCAACAATTTACAATATAATAATTATGGCAGTATGCCTGAAAGCAAAGAAATAGATTTTGCGATTGAACCACACATTAAAGGGATAGTTGAGTTCTGGTAAAGAGAGTACAGTTTTGGTCAAACTGAATCCACCATGCTCGAAAGGAACACAAAATTACACATGACTTAATAAAAAGCCTGTTATCATTAAAAAAAAGAGCTGTTAAAACTCATGAGGGCGCTCTCTAAACACTCAACGGTTTCAACCATTTGAAATAATATATTGTGCATGTAATTCTTTGTTGAAATAGTGATTAGATAGAGGGATAATCAACAACTATTTAAAAACCTATTTGGTAATTTTTGGAATAGAGGAAGCATTTTTCTAAAATGTTAACGGCTGGTTCAAAATTATCGAATAATTGTGGGGCCCCACAAGTATTACAATGGTTATTTTTATGGATATGTTAGCCATTTCGGAACCGATTTTGATCAAATAAAGTTTATTCTGTCATTAAAATTGTATGCTCTTTCGATTTTGACACTCAGTTTTTCATTATCTCACAAAAAATGTATTTTGTGTAGCGCCCTCTATACCAAAACTCAACTATCCCTTTAACAATACAGTACTAATTGCCTGAACTGGAATCATATTGCACGTCAACGCGACAATGCAATGAATAAGACAGAGCCATACATTGATATAATATTACAATTGTAATATTGATAATGGTATGACTGTAGAGCAGTGGTAACGGTTCTGTATACCCCGACCTCAATATATTATGCGAATGAAGCAGACATAATATGATATCATCAAGAATTTACATAATACACGAATTATAGCAGTATGCCTGTACAAGAACATCCACGGGTCGTTGGTTCGCTCCCGACCTCATTCGTTCTTATGCAAATCAAGCAGACACATTATAATATCTACATTAAAGGTGCACCTGTAAAGTGTCAGATATTGCCGAAAATGACATTTGAGACTTCAATCTTGTACCAAAATTATTGTAAGATATGTCCGAATGATGTGTAAAAGTTTCATTGAAAAAGAACACTGCTTTCCTGGTTAAAAAAGTGAAAACATGCGTCAGATTTTACAACAAATTACTGTATGACGTTTATGAGGTTTATGACCGTTCATTAATGCTTTTGCGCTAAATGATAGATATTGTCATACTAAAGGGGCATTTGAACAAAATCTAAACCTATTTTATTATTCTCTTACCATAAGCTAAGCAACTTGGTAGAAGAGAAACGAGGAAACTCCAAGTAATTTTCGTGGAGTTAGACAATTTACAGGCATCCCTTTACGTGTGATTGGTCGAATGACTAACATTTATAAATTTGCATACATTGTACACACAGCATTGGTGAAATGTACGTACGTGTCGCACTCCTCCAACACTGCCGTTGTACTACTGTATTTCGCCCGTGTATAGTGTATACACAACGCTACATAACTGTCAGTGATCCACGATATCGATATCGTCGTTCATGATCGATCACACGTAAAGCGCTCTGCATATCAATGGAGGGGTGGGATGGGATGAGGGATGTCGAGGAGGGATTCTTCATTATACAATTGTTTTAAAATCGGCCGTCATGTAGGCCTGTACATGGACATCACATTGCTTGTGAACGTACAAACCATAAACATTATTTGAAATTTGGACTGTTTATCCGTGAGAGTTTCCCGTTTCATTCCAGGGAGGAATCAACAATAGGTGAGTGCGAACGTATTACTACTTATTATTATTATTTTTTTAAATCATTATTTATTCGGCATTTCAATTAAGTACAATGTAACGATACAAAATGAATGATGAATTTACAAACAGAAAAGACATAAAAGCACCCCTGATGAGTCTCCCCAAGCTGCCCGGCAGGAAACAAGAAATCTACATTTCTATAACCCATTGGGTCTTTTCTACCATCTTGGGGAGGCCACCAGGGATGGCTTGTACATGAATATTTCCAAACTGCAACTATTTTAACGGCCTAACACGTGGAATGCATAACAACTAATCAGTACATAATAAAACATTTTAAAATTTGTAATTTTTTTTTGTAACATCAAGATTTGAAAGCATTAACATATATCATAGAACACCATCAAAGTAAGGGCAAGTGAGTGGAGAGCGATATACGGAAAACAAGAATAGGGAAAGGCAAAAGGCAAAAGGAGAGAAGATGAGAAAGATAATAGATGGGAAAATGAGAGAAGCAGTAGGAGAGAGGGATTGAAGACATAAGAGCTAACATGTCATTATGAACATTTGAAATCTTTCACTTTCACTAATTTAAATGGCAAGAATTTACCAAAACTTCAGAAGCAAACTACCAATCAATTGAAGGCAAGACAATAAATCTAATTATATAGCAAATATCGAGCAAATATAAAGACTACTCATTCAAATTATTTGTTATGATGCTGCCCCTAATTATATTCGAGTGAATGTAACACAAATTATAATGAACACGATACAATGGGTGATTTCAAGTATGGTGTTTAGGGCTGGTGTTAGTGTTTATCAAACTGGTGTTTGTGTGTAATAAACAATAACACCGGCCTTAAACACCATACTTGAAATCACCCAATGTGTTTATCTATCTTTTCTTTAAAGATAGGCATGACTAGATTGAAGTCCAGGATTTTGTATTTGCAAATAAACATGCTGTAGGCCTACAGCCTTAACTATGATGAAATATTACAGAAGTACCAAATAAATGTTTAAAGTTGCTTGATTTAGTATAAATATTGGTCAAAGCCGAAAATAAAAGTAAAATTCAAGATAAAATTTACATTATGAGTTGGTAGGCAGACAACGTACGCAGACAACGCATGGCTACGGGGCATAAGGGAACATAACTATCTTACTTTTGCACATTGTAGTGATAACGAAGTATTAATTTTAAGACAAAGTGTAATGGTTAATCATAACATATTCGTATTCGTAATGGGGTACTGTATTCATTTAACATTGCATTACACACGACAATGAAACTTTGGTAAACCGTTTTTTGTGCTATAATCCCTAACAATTCCAGCACAATCGGCACACCAGCACAAATAAGGTACTTATGCCTCGTCGAATATAAGTCCTTTTCATATACCCATATGTGTGACTCAAATTGCCAACGAACTCTGGACAATTTGTAGACAGATCTCCGTATATTTCGTACACAGAATTTATAATGTTTTCAAATTTCTCATTTTGAATTGAACCATTGATTTCGTGATTATTTGAAAGTTTAAGGGATAGTTGAGTTCTGGTAAAGAGAGTACAGTTTTGTATTTTAGTAACCAAAACCTGCGCCATTACATTACAAACTAATAGTTATACCTACACCATGCTCGAAAGGAATACAACATTACAAATTACTAAGTAAAAAGCCTGTGATCATTCAAAAAGAGCCGTTCAAACTCAAGAGGGCGCTCTCTAAACACTCATCGGTTTAAACCATTTTAAATAAAATATTGTGCATGTGATGTTTTGTTGAAATAGTGATTAGATAGAGAGATAATCAACATCTATCTCAAAACCTCTTTTGAACATTTTTAAAAAGAGGAAGCATTTTAAAACGAATTTTAACGGCTGGTTCAAAATTATTGAATACTTGTGGGGCCCCACATTTATTACAAATGGTTATAATTATGGATATTTCATGCATTTCTGAACCGATTTTAATCAAATAAAGTTTATTCTGTCATTAAAATATTATGCTCTTTCGAATTTGACACTCAGTTTCTCTTTATCTCACAACAAAATTATTTTGTGTAGCGCCCTCTATACCAAAACTCAACTATCCCTTTAAGTTCATATTTTGCTGACCTTGTAGGTTTTGCCACAAACATTGACGCTCAAAATCCTAAAGTAAAGATTCTGATCACATACATTTACATTGACCGAATTTATTACAAAATAAAAATATCTGACATTGCTATCATTACTTCAAATAATGCTAACTAGGTGTTTTTGATGCATATTATTTATAAGCCAATGGCTACAAATGATGAATGTACCAGAGCTGGACACATAATATATCTGTTTACGCTAATCAGTTTACCATCATGTATCATACGACACAACATGTATTTCCCATGCCATGAAAGCATATATATATTAACCTGCTAGCTCAAAGTCACTACAACCACAATCAGAACGACATACATGCACCACCACAAAACACCACACTACCAATACTAATATTAATACTGACTTTACTACGATATGCGTATAATACAATCCTAATATAATATGATACTTATTTATACATGCAATATACTTAAAATATTACTGCTTATTACGATAGTGACATTAAGGGTAGTCACGTTTTCAACGATAACACGAACCGTGTCATAAGTATACTAACCGTTAATATTTACCATGATCAGTTGTTAGGTTGTTGATTACTTTGTTGTTTACTTGTCATTTGCCTTTGATATTTAGGTTCATCTGATCAGGCCCCAATTTACTTAATACCTTCAGTGTACAACATAAACTGTTATATTTTAACAGTATTGACTGGCGTTGAGAGGGATATGGCAAATAATACTATAAAGAGGTATTCTAATGCGCCAATTCCACCTTTTTAAGGTGCTCAAGGCTCAACCTATATTATGCGAATGAAGCAGACATATGATATCACCAACAATTTACAATATAATAATTATGGCAGTATGCCTGACAGCAAAAAAAAAAAAATAAAACAAAAAATAAATAAATAAAAAAATTGATTTTGCGATTGAACCACACATTAAAGGGATAGTTGAGTTCTGGTAAAGAGAGTACAGTTTTGGTCAAACTGAATCCACCATGCTCGAAAGGAACACAAACTTACACATGACTTAATAAAAAGCCTGTTATCATTAAAAAAAGATCTGTTAAAACTCATGAGGGCGCTCTCTAAACACTCAACGGTTTCAACCATTTGAAATAATATATTGTGCATGTAATTCTTTGTTGAAATAGTGATTAGATAGAGGGATAATCAACAACTATTTAAAAACCTATTTTGTAATTTTTGGAATAGAGGAAGCATTTTTCTGAAATGTTAACGGCTGGTTCAAAATTATCGAATAATTGTGGGGCCCCACAAGTATTACAAATGGTTATTTGTATGGATATTTTAGCCATTTCGGAACCAATTTTGATCAAATAAAGTTTCTCTTTCGATTTTGACACTCAGTTTTTCATTATCTCACAAAAAATGTATTTTGTGTAGCGCCCTCTATACCAAAACTCAACTATCCCTTTAACAATACAATACTAATTGCCTGAACTGGAATCATATTGCACGTCAACGCGACAATGCAATGAATAAGACAGAGCCATACATTGATATAATATTACAATTGTAATATTGATAATGGTATGACTGTAGAGCAGTGGTAACGGTTCTGTATACCCCGACCTCAATATATTATGCGAATGAAGCAGACATAATATGATATCATCAAGAATTTACATAATACACGAATTATAGCAGTATGCCTGTACAAGAACATCCACGGGTCGTTGGTTCGCTTCCGACCTCATTCGTTCTTATGCAAATCAAGCAGACACATTATAATATCTACATTAAAGGTAACGTTGAGTATTGGTCAAACTTAACTTTAGTAACCAAAACCTGCACGATTACGGTACAAACTAATAGTTATAACTTCACCATGCTCGAAAAGTATACACAATAACAAACGAAAAAGTAAAACCCCTGTTATCATTCAAAAAGAGCCGTTACAACTCAAGAGTCAAATTAACTCTAGAGAGAAGCGCTAGCGTTCTAGGTCCTCCTAATACGGGACTGTAATGCGCGGTAATAGTTACCGCGGCCATCGCGATCATCCTTCGTTCAAAATTCTGTTCGGAGTCGCGCTAACACGCGGAGAGAAGTCGAGGAGGCGCATAAATCACTGATTTTTAGCGGAATGGAGGGAAAATCATAATTTTAATCCACCCGATAGTTGGATCACATAATGGAGAGTAATTGGTGGTAAGTACGGTATCATATGTATAGTTTTAAGCACAATTAGCGTGCTAATTTTCAGTCCCGTATTAAGAGGACCTAGAACGCTTGCGCCTCGCGCTAGCGTTCTCTAAAAAGTGATGTCCGGACGTCAATCACTTTTATATAATATTTTGAAAGCAAATTTCACAACAATTAGAGCATTTGAACGGGAATTATTATTATTTCCCATGCTTTTTTCGATGATCTTTCATATGGAATTGAAATCAACCAAATCCGTTACAATTAATTATGGGGGGGGGGGGGGCACTTCGGAAAATACCAATACTCAACGCTCCCTTTAAAGGTGCATATGTAAAGTGTCAGATATTGCCAAAAATGACATTTAGGACTTCAATCTTGTACCAAAATTAATGTAAGATATGTCCAAATGATGTGTAAAAGTTTCATTGAAAAAGAACACTGCTTTCCTGGTTAAAAAAGCGAAAATATGCGTCAGATTTTACAACAAATTACTGTATGACGTTTATGAGGTTTATGACCATTCATTAATGCTTTTGCGCTAAATGATAGATATTGTCATACTAAAGGGGCATTTGAAAAAATCTAAACCTATTTTATTATTCTCTTACCATAAGCTAAACAACTTGGTAGAAGAGAAACGAGGAAACTCCAAGTAATTTTCGTGGAGTTAGACAATTTACAGGCATCCCTTTACGTGTGATTGGTCGAATGACTAACATTTATAAAAGTTGCATACATTGTACACACAGCATACGTAATTACGTTCATTATTGGTGAAATGTTGTGAACGTGTCGCACGTGTCGCACTTGTCACAAAATTATGACTCCAACACTGCCGTTGTACTACTGTATTTCGCCCGTGTATATGTATACATGTATACTGTATTTCATAGTATACAACGCTACATAACTGTCAGTGATCCACGATATCGATATCGTCGTTCATGATCACACGTAAAGCGCTCTGCATATCAATGGAGGGGTGGGATGGGATGAGGGATGTCGAGGAGGGATTCTTCATTATATAATTGTTTTAAAATTGGCGGTCATGTATATACATTTGACATCACATTGCTTGTGAACGTACAAACCATAAACATTATTTGAAATTTGGACTGTTTATCCGTGAGAGTTTCCCGTTTCATTCCAGGGAGGAATCAACAATAGGTGAGTGCGAACGTATTACTACTTATTATTATTTCTTTTTTAAATCATTATTTATTCGGCATTTCAAACAAGTACAATGTAACGATACAAAATGAATGATGAATTTACAAACAGAAAAGACATAAAAGCACCCCTGATGAGTCTCCCCAAGCTGCCCGACAGGAAACAAGAAATCTACATTTCTATAACCCATTGGGTCTTTTCTACCAACTTGGGGAGGCCACCAGGGATGCCTTGTACATGAATGTTTCCAAACTGCAACTATTTTAACGGCCTAACACGTGGAATGCATAGCAACTAATCAGTGCATAAGTACCGTATCATATGTATAGTTTTAAGCACAATTAGCGTGCTTACAAATATTAATGTTCAGTCCCGTATTAAGAGGACCTAGAACGCTCGCGCCTCGCGCCAGCGTTCTCTAAAAAGTGATACCCGGACGTCAATCACTTTTATAAATATTTTGAAAGCATATTCCACAACAATTAGAGCATTTGAATGGGAATTATTATTATTTCCCATTTTGTTTCGATGATCTTTCGTATGGAATTGAAATCAACCAAATCCGTTCCAATACTCAAGGTTACCTTTAAATAGTCCAAATAAAATTGTCCCAAATCAAAATATGTACCATCAAAGTTGCGTTCCTCTTTTTTCAGAGTGCAGTAGCAACATCTATTGTCATGCAAAAATTAAACATGGCAGTTTATATGTGATTAACATGTAGACCGGCAGCCCAGAGGTCTTTTGTGCATCGAAAAGCGTACTGATTGTTGAACATATGAATATTTAGAGGAGAATGTAACAAATCCAACAAATATTAGTCTCCCGGGGTGTACCCGTGGATAAAGGGGTCCTTTGCGCCTCCAAAGTTTGGCCCCTGGGGATTGTCCGATGCTTCTATTTTCTTGCGAATGTACCGTGTTCAACATCGCTGACTGCGGGGAGAGCGAAACAGATTACAAAGTGATCGCTGATGCGTATCTGGCAATTTCGGAAATGTTTACGTTGCCTGTTTTGAAAGACGAAATACACGTTGATGCATTGGGGATTATATCCAAAACCTCTTGCAACTTAACAAATATGTCTTACAGATAACAGAATACATATTGATAGCACATTTGAATATGCCAAAGGCCATATAAATACATTTGAATGAACCCCATCACCAAAACAAGATCAAACAGGGCTTCCACTTACAAATTAATTTAAAGACATTACATAAACACCCGTCTAGAAAATATCCGAATGCAGAGGAACCAATGTGAGCGCATGGCATAGCGACGGGGCACACACAAACACACACATACATTCACCTATGGTCATGCGTCACGAGATCGCCTCCTTTTGCGTTACAAGCCGATTTGAGATCCTGCGAGAGAATGTCTATTGTCCTCTACATGCAGCTATGGCGCCAATACACACATAAAACTGACCTTTACGTCTGATTATGTGCAGCGATTCTGTAATCTGTAATACATATTTGTTAAGTTGCGAAAGGTTTTGGATATAATCCCTAATGCATCAATGTGTATTTCGTCTTTCAAAACAGGCAACGTAAAAATTTCCGAAATTGCCAGATACGCATCAGCGATCACTTTGTAATCTGTTTCGCTCTCCCCGCAGTCAGCGATGTTGAACACAGTACATTCGCAAAAAATAGAAGCATCGGACAATCCCCAGGGGCCAAACTTTGGAGGCGCAAAGAACCCCCTTATCCACGGGTTCACCCCGGGAGACTCATATTTTTGGAATTGTTACATTCTCCTCTAAATATTCATATGTTCAAAAATCAGTACGCTTTTCGATGCACAAAAGACCTCTGGGCTGCCGGTCTAATGCCCCAAACTTCCATTGAATCAACTACTGCTATATATCCCGCTATTTTCCTAGTTTTATCTATGTCACATTCATCTAACAAATGCCGAAAATCTGATTTTTTAGACTAAAATTCTAAAAACTTGAAAAGTATTTACTCAAATTCAATGAAATTTCAAGGAACTATTCCTTGTTTGTAGATGAACAGATTAATGATGGATTTTAGAGGTAACCCTATTTTAAACCAAAATATGTACATTTCATATGTACATTTCTGATTTTTTGCAAAATTGCCTTTTGACTATGAAGACAGCTGAATAATGTAAAAAGCCATCATTAATTTGGTTGTATAGCATCATAATATCTATCTTTAAAATGTAGAATGTACACGCCTCTGTACCTCAGCGGAGATGCGTTTTGAATGTTGACTTGCTAAAAGTCTAAAAAAAGAAAATTTATCGATACTATTGCTTTTTAAACTCTTATTTTAGGTCCAATTGTCTTTAATTTAGTTTTTTTTTGATTCCCCATATTCTAAGCTTTCCAGAAATGCATGGTTTGTAGGGGGTAGCTTCAATGTTAGAAAGATATTCCCGATATAGTAAAAGTGTGCAAAAACGTCAAATAATACCCCACTGGGCCCCTTAAGTGTATATTAAACCTATCATCGATGTTATTATCATTGTTATTACTATCATTATTACATTATACAGCGTGGGTGACCAATTATGTTATTTGTTATTACATGTACTATCATAATTACATTCTACAGCGTGGGTGACCAATTATGAACATTTGAAATCTTTCACTTTTACTAATTTAAATGGCAAAAATATACAAGAATTCCAGAAGCAAACTACTATTCAAGGAAAGAAAATAGCCTATTAATTGTACTGCATTAACACAAATATTGAGGGTCCTTTTAATTATTAATTTTATTAACAAACATTTCATAATTTCGAACTATATTAAATGCTATATAATTAATCCTATCATCATTATTACTATCATTGTTATTACCAGGGGCGTCGATCACGGGGGAGGGGGGGGGGGGGTGGGGGGGATATATCCCCCCAATATTTCAGGTGGGGGGGGGGATGGCCTGTATTATCATCCTCCCCAATATTTGGGGTTCAAAAATATATAATAACATTAAAATTAAGGAGCATTGCCCCCCTCTCATGAATGGAAGTTGTTACTATAGTCTTCTTTAAACCATTTTCGATAATGCTAAACTTCACAAATCCAAAATCTTCCGGGACTGCGCCCCTGGAACCCCCATTAAGGTTATTTGACCCAGTACCAGCCATGTAGGCTACTCATTAAATAGTTTTATTCAGGACTTCTCTCTTGGCAAACTTTCAGGCGATCCTGGCACATTGTGCGTTTGCGCTTCGCTCACTAAAATTGAGCTAACTATTCAATAGTTAATTGTATTTCTGGATATTACAAATCCCAAAGCTTCGGGGGGCTTCGCCCCCTGAACCCCCAATAAGCTTTCCAATGTGGGTATCCCTTGACTCATTCTATTCAGGGTTCCATCAGGATAATTGCAATCGACAGTATTTATCTATCAGGCTAAAATTATTCCATACTTGGACAGTGCCCTCATCATAACAGGATGCTTGTAATGTGTACTTAATAATCTTCCAATCTCTAAACAGCTAATTCAAAAGCCAATAAACTAGAGAATAGTTAACTCTATATTTACATATAGACAACATCTTTATATCTGGATATTACAAATCCCAAAGCTTCCGGGGGTTTCGCCCCCTGGACCCCCAATACGCTTCTCAATGTGGGTATCCCATGACTGATGCTATTGAGGGTTCCATCAGAATGCTTGCAATATAATTATGTATCTATCAGGCTAAAGTTCATATTAGACAAAGACCAGCTCATAACATGATGCTTGCAATGTGCACTTAATAATCTTCCAATTTCTAAACAGCTGAATTCAAAAGCTTTGGCCCCCCCCCTCAGCCATAAAAACCCGGGCACGCTGCTGGGTTGTCGCTTCGCTCCCTCGCCAGAGATGGTCAAAATGACGAATCATTACCCCCAATGGCGAGAAGAAATCGACGCCGTTGGTTATTACTATCATTATTACATTGTACCGCGTGGTGACCAATTTAAAATGAAACAACACAACCTCTATAATAACATTACTTTTTTAATCTTATGAACTATTTCACAACAAAATGTAATTTAAACATGCAATTGATTTTCCAAAAATTGCTTCTCATGAGAGGTAACCTGCGCACCATCAATAACTCCAGTAAGTATCAAAACAATTATATCATTAAACTGTATACAAAGAGTTTAGTAATTGTATACTTATCTAATGAGTATAACATAAGAACATGTATTAGATGACTAAATGTATTTAATTTTAATTTCAGTATAATAATTTCAGTATACGATTGATAATAAAAACCCTAACTTCTTTAATCACATTTATTGATATTAAGCGTAATTTATACAAAGTACTATATTCATCAAACGACAAATTATCTTGTAATATAATAATCGTTCACCAATGATAACTGTAAGGGTCAATCAAATGTACACCATTATATCTTCACCATCTTAGGCATTGAATATTACTGTGTGGATATGAACGACCCTTTTAGTTGGCGTAAAAATGATGGTAATGGGGAAAGAACAGCAGCATCCCTGACTGATTTGGGAAGGGAATTCCAAATTCTGGGGAATCTACGACTTGGGGATAAAAATAAAACCTGCGTTCTAGAGGGGAGGTGTTTGAATGTGAGAAGATTGGGATGCCGATCATTAATTTTGTAAGGTATCAAAAATTGCTTCACACTTGACAGTACCAGACAAACACTTCATTATTGATTATAATATGAAAGAACATTTACCAAATATAGATAATCTAACATAATGTAACGATATCATCGCAATGCTGATTGAAATTGAGACTTTATTCACCATTTCGTTCAAAACATTACAGGGTAAATCCAAAAGAAAGCATAACAACAAAAGGTACAATTATGATAAAATACAAACAAAGATTAAAGTACATTTCATTTAAATATGGAACTGGAAGAACCTTCCAAAAGTATTAAAATCAACTTATAGACTAAAGATCAAGAGAATACAATTTAATTAACAGTTCCCATAACACATCCCATTCAGAACATTTAAGAGGATGAAATGGATAAACAAAATAATACAGCAAACATTAGTCCCCTCCTTTTGCATTATTAAATCCGTTTTGGGCTGTTGTAGGACAATTTACGTTTAAGAGCAAATATTGTTTTAAGAAGTCCCCCTATCCTATCAAATGTATACATTTTCTGAAGGGAAATTTCCCAGGGAATTCAAATATGCACTCAAAAATATCACTAGGTGTACACTTAATGTTTTATATTAACCCAAGCTTTACATTTTGTTAACAGTTATCTAGGCCGGTATTTTCCATCACATCTTTTTGGAGGAAGCTCTAGACAACATAATGTTTTCATGCAGAGCACTGGAAGACCTTTGCAGCATTATTTCATTCATACACAATACAAAAAACAACAATAATTTTCACTATGTAAGAGTCACTTAAAGGGACTTAGTAACATTGTCCAAATTGTCATAAATTACTTAGAACTCTAGTGGTTCTCTTATGCCTCATCATATTCATGTTAAAAACAAAAAGCACGGGTCAGGTTTCGATTTTCAACTTTCCAATTCGTTCATAAGATATTAACGATTGAAGTGTTCAGATATTAAATTATCCACGGAATAATTTCATGCCGTGAACACTGAGTAAGTACATGAGTTATTGATTATCACTTTGCACTTTGCACGTGAATTTTGAACACATTACTTTGTGGACATGTCATATCACTCCAGTACGCATTTTATTAATCACTCATTACTTTTTGCAGTTGCCAACAAACTTACTTGATCCCTTAAAAGGGGACCACAAGGCAAAGAACAACCCATATATTGAAAGTTTCGTTACCCTTTTGTGATATTAAAAAGATACCCAACATTTTGCAAAGGGTTGTGTAATTCATACACAATGCAATTCATTATAACCACTTTATACGGAACCAGTTCCTGGTTCCGTACTCACCGAACATTTGCAGAGAGCGCCGATTTTATTAACGTACATCCGTTTGGAGACAATAGAATCCCTGAACGATTCGTTCGCGCTTGATAAAGGTAGTCCTCGTACATGCATACCCATATACACATGTATGGTGATACGTTTTCCAATTACATTTTCTTTTTGGAAACATATTTTTCTGAACTTGTTGATGAAATGGACACTAAAGATGTTGCCTTTAATTAAAAGAAATATGTGACCGAGACAGCCCAAAATGAGATACTCCTCGACATTCTCATGTTTGAGTTATGTATACCATCTTGTCCTCCATGGTCTTAAGCTTTAATTTGATGTTTAAATAATAATTTTTGGTAGCTTGAGCACCGAGATACAACTATTTTAATGTGGAATAGATAAACGGCAGTGGAAAAAAAACACGGAGAAAATCGCTTTTAAAGAATACAGTACGGCTTGCTCCGGAACTCATGTTGTCCGCATCTAAATAGCGCGAATGTCAGCAAAATTCACCAAGTCCAAGTCCGTGGAAACGGTTAACCAATCACAGTGTAGTTAGTATAATAGACCCGTATCCGATCGAAATCCGCTTTTCGTGAAAACGCGGCTATTGATATCACCCCGCCCCGCGAGAAGACGGGGTGGACTTGGATGATTAGATCAGGGAGCGGCCGCTCGAGAGTTTTTCAGTCCGTCAGCTATCCGACAAAGTAACATACTCTGAATAAAAAAAATAGCTTTCACATCGCGGCACAAACTTTTGAGAGTTACGAGTCTTTTCATAGAGATAGTAAACGAGCAGGATGCAAGATGGATGTCCATTCCGGCGTGGATTTATCAGAGAAGAATGAACGCTAATCGCAGTCGATTAGGCGCGGCGCGTTACTACACAATGGACGGATTATAATAGTATAGGCGCGGTGTTCGATGATGATGACGATAATCATGTTGATAACATTACAAATGATGATCATGGTGATGATGATGGTAGTGGTGATGATGATGGTAGTGGTGATGATGATGATGATGATGGTTATCTCGTCATAGTGATGACCATGACTTTAATCATGGTGATGACGCTGCATGTCCAATTTACGACGAGGTAAATTTGTTTGAAAAAAATGCCACGATATCGAATCAAAAATATTTCGAATAGTAAAATAATAATGCTAACGATAACCTATATTTTGCAGTCGAAACTATAACCGTAAAAGGCGAAACAAATAAATCTGTGTTGAGCGATGACGAGTGCGTAGCGAAATGATCTGACGTTCCAAAAACTTCTGGGTTAAGGGTTGTGCCTGTGCTCATCGATTTACTAGTAATTACCATACAACATCCACACAATGCATCCACACCATTACACACCGATGTTTTATAGAAATCGGTGCCACACACGTACACCGAACCGTAAATAGCCGCGCGCGCGTCTACATGTATAATAAACTATAGACAGTCTGCAATAACGATAAGCCAATGAACGGCGAGCGGTTACTAGGGGGCGGAGCTTCGACGACTTTCCGTTTAGCTCTTCGCATCTCGCTCGCTCGCGAAGCAAAAGCAAAACGAAAAAGGTAAATAAACATGACTCCAGAAAAAATGATAACATTTCATATTTAGGTTTGCTATTTTGGTCTGAAATTTTCCCACATGATAGATTAAACTATGGAGAATCTTATAAGACAAAACAAAACTCTATTTTTTTCATTTCATGACTAAATAGTTGATTTCCTCGGTTCGAGCAACTCCGACTTGTATCTCATTTAGGGCTAGCTTCACATATTATATAGTATTTATTTATATATTATATTATATATAGAACCGTTTAAGGATTGGAATATATAATCAAGTCTAACTGTGTTGGGACATAATACAGTTTGATAAGTAAACTTTGAATTGAAACCACATGTAGTCTAACACCTTGTATTTTTGAAGATATTAATATTTTACCAAGAATTCACAAAATGTATCGGTCAACATTGCGCCTACAAAGAATTTGTACAGGCAACCCCTAATTCTTGAAATTTGGAAACATGTATACCTTTCGAACCTTGCAGACAGATGGCATTCTAATAGTTCTTTAAAATTATATCAAATTTGTTAAAAGAGGTTTTTTCTGGTGTTGAAACAAATTAAGAAAATGGTAGCAAACAACCCAAATTGTAACGGCCCCATCCTATTTTGAGGCGAGTTCATGACGTATGACCGTATTCATACCGTAAGTTCATGCAATATCTATAGCTTTATCCCAGCCTTAACATTAAACCATACCCAGTAAAATGACACCAGCCTAACAAATATTGAGACTACTTACATTCAATTACGGTACAATAATCAATAATTATATTCCTTCATGAAATTCTGTAAACAAATTGTCTTTAATTTTATTTTAAAGATGTTTCCAGTTCTTCAGTTTTAAGTTCATCTGGTAATTTGTTACATAGTTGGGGCAATTTACATTATTTAATTTGCGTCTGTTAGTAAAGTTGTCCGTACTTTACACGATAATCATTTATAATGATATTCATTAATACATACAAATGTAATAATCATTTATAATTATTACAAAGATACGATAATCATTTATAATGATATTTATTATTACATAACAATACCTTGAAAGTTGCTGGAAGCATCTTAGTATGGAAGGAATACATACATAATAGCAATTTGTATTAATATAAAACAAATGCAAGTAAAATATTTAATTTAAAAAATAGTGGTTTTGCTTGACTGCGATTTGATTTTTTAGCAATTTTTCTCACAACTCTTTTTTGTGTGCAATAAAATAATGTATCCATTCTAATGCATATTTGCTACAGCCACCGCAAACTGTAATATTATATGACAAATGTGATAAAACTAATGAGTTATAGATTATCAATACATCATGAGTTTGTGTATCCGGCCTACTACCCCCTGGACAATCACCCCCGGACTATTACCCTCCGGACTATTACCCCCCAAGACAATTACCCCCCAAGACAATTACCCCCCAGGACAATTACCCTCCAAGACGATTACCCCTCAAGCAACTTCCCCCGGACAATTACCTCCCAAGACAATTACCCCACTACAAGTGAGAATAATGATGAATAATAACAACAATAATAATAATAATTAGTAATTAATGATACTACTACTACTAATAGCAATAGTAATGATAATAATGATAATTATTATAATATCAATACTAGTTATATTGATAATAATGATATAAATAATAATAACAATACTAATAAAAAATGTTATCCATACTACTTATTATAATAATAATAATAATAATAATAATAATAATAATATAAATAACAACAATAATAATAATACTAATAGTGGTATTGATAACAGTTGTAATCATTAAGATAACAATATTGATCATAATAATAGTAATACTAATAACAGTAATAACAATAATAATAATAATGATAATAATAATAATAATAATAATAATAATAATAATAATAATAATAATAATAATAATAATAATAATAAAAGCAGTAATAACTATAATATAGGTTTTCCCATCCATTTTAACATTCGTCCCGACAAAATCCTAACTTCAATTTCGTCTTTCGTCGATCAATTTAACAAAAAGACCAAACAATTTAGTCATTAGTCACACATTTTCGTCGATTGCAAATCAAATTCGTCGATCACAGTTGCTGAACACATATTAAAAGCGAAAGCAATTTCGTCAATTGGCAATCAGTTTCATTAAAACTCCATTCATATTCGTCCCATGTATTTACGCTGTAATTTTCTGTTTTATATTGTCTTCATGTAATTGTTAATCGTAACATTAATCATTTAGAGGGTAACATACACATGTATACACTCGAAAACAAACTCACACGCACAAAAACACACGCACACTCACAAACAAATATACATTTGCACACATGCACACAAACACGCACACAATCACGTTTACAAAAAACTGCATTTAATTATTTGTCAAGACATACATAGAAATAATATTAAACAATATTAAATAATATGTACAAACACACACACACACACACACGCACACACACATACATACGTACCCATCTAACCACCTATACCATCTACATAGTCATGACACAGACAGCCATATAAGGCTATACCATGTGACGAATTTGAATGACAAAATCACGAAATTGGTTGAACAAAGACGAATTTGATCTTAACATTCACCACTCGCTCAGCGGCGGAGACGAATTCCAATGCCAATTGAAGATTTGAATGAGAAGTGTTTGAAATTGATTGACAAATGACGAATTAGATTGATCATTGACGAAATTGAAGTTGGGATTTACAGTCTGTTGGTTTCTCGGGACGAAATTGAAGTAAAAATTAATGAAATTGAATAACAAAAGTGTTACAATGAATGGGAAAACCTTTAATAAGCATTCTAATAGTAATAATTATAATCATAATATGAATTATACAAATAATACCAATAATGAAAATCCAAGCAATCCGATAAGTACTACAATAATGGCAGCACTGAACATAAATTATTGGCACTCACTCGGAAGCATTTTACACACATTTTATGTCAGGGCTTAATTGTTCGAATACGCATGCTTTGCATGAACAAAGAAGAATACACAAACACACACATAATTGACGGGCGGGGGGGGGGGGGGGGGGGGGGGGTTATCGTCCGGGGGGTAATTGTATTGGGGATGGTTGTCTGGGGGGTAGTTGTCTTGGGGGGTAGTTGTCCGGGGGTAGTTGTCCGGGGGGTTGTGTCTTGGGGGTAGTTGTCCTGAGGGAAGTTGTCCGGGGGGTAGTTGTCTTGGGGGGGGGGGGGGTAGTTGTCCTGGGGGATAATTGTCTTGGGGGGGTAGTTGTCCGAGGGATATTTATCTTGGGGGTAATTGTCTTGGGGGGGGGGGGGGTAATTGTCTTGGGGGTAATTGTCCTGGGGGGGGGGGGGGTAATTATCCGGCTGGTAGTTCTCCATGGGGTAATTGTCTTTGTGGGTTATTGTCCGGGGGTAATCGTCCGGGGGTAATTGTCCAGGGGGTAGTAGTCCTACAATCATAAGTTTGTAAACATTCTCTTAATTTAGAATAAGAAGATTGATTGGTAAACATCATAGAAAAAATGCCAAAGAAAAACAAATATATTATCGTGATTGCAAAATAATCAAAACAGATTAAAGTAATTCATTATCGACAGCATCTGCCATCTAGTGTCAAAGATACTGCCATTCTTTCACCTTTTCATACATTCCATTTCCGTGTAAAGACGTATATCCTCTCTGTTTAATAGGCACCTTTGACTACCACGATCATTAAGTTGCACGTATTTAATATGCAACGTCGCTTTTGTATTTGTTCTTAACAATTTTACACGGTCTGGGACTTAACATAATAGTCGATCGAGCGCTAATATTATGTCCCATGCCCTTATTACCGCGATACATAGCAATGCATGTTTTCTTTGTATAACTCAAAATAGGTTAAATGTATGATTTGTGATCTTGCCCCCATACATAATATATTTTCCTGATATTAATGTTCCGTAATGCTGCATCTTCTGGAACCAGTGTGTGTGGGTTCACATGCCCTAGGGCAACAGTGATGGACTTCACTTTTGTGAACCCTGGCCCACATACTGCTTCTCACTATTTCCTTTTGTCTCAATTGTAACGTGTAATTTTGTTTATGTGCATATATGTTAATAATTGTGTTGTATCTTACACTGTATTACGCTTTTCGGTCGAATAAACAATAATGATAATAATAATAATAATCTCAACCGTGCATACTTTTGTAATGTGGCGGTGTCAGAGATAACTGATTTATCTTATCAAAATCAAAATGGACGAATCGTGATTATTCGTAAACTTATTTGTCCCAAATCTCCACCAATTCACTTTAATGCCTGCGTGCATGATCAACTATCAAATGTACCCCTGACTGATTCATGACAATCGTTTGGACTTTGTCTCCTGTAGACAGTGGCGTTGCGTGGTTAGACTGTTGGGGGGGGGGGGGAGGGGGGAGACACAAATCAATCATTATCTTTACTATTATTATTATATATTATATCTACTATTGTTTTGTCCCTAAATTATTGTGGATGAGGGGGGGGGGGGGAATCACAGGTCCCAGTCCCCCGGAGCTACGCCACTGCCTACATGGTAGGTAACTCCGGATCCGCCCACCTGGCACATGCTCATTTAGTGGAATACTAGTAGGCTATGGGCTGTGCAGCGAGTAAATATTGATTTCGCTTCTACTTCATGTCTGAATCAGTGGGAGAAAGGTTAAATTCTATATCATTTGGCAAAAATGTGAAGATCAAGTGTGTGTCCTAAATGTCTACGTTGTGCATCTATATGGCCAATAAAGTTGGAATATTTTTGTATAGATCAAACTTCTTTTTCCTGTTGCTTGTGCGTCTAATGAATAATTGTAGACTTAATATGATGCCTATATAATGTGTCCATACTAACAAAGTACAATAAATTGTTGCATAAATTTGCATTCATTAATTCAGCCTATTGTTTTGAGCGTTGAATGTCAGTATATTTGATGATTGGCCCCTTTCCCTTTCCAAAGCGTATGTCCAACAAGTCATCGTTACGGGTTATTTCTTAGAGCTGGCTGTACAATTTTCAACCAAAATTGGCACAGACGCTCTCTAACTAGCCTACGTCATTGGCTAAATAATAATAATAATATATAGCTTTTATATAGCGCCATGTATCTAGTTGCCTATTCAGAGGCGCATTATTACCCTTGGTCATCAGGTACAGTTCAAACCCGCACAATTATCTTGTGCACCATCTCAACTCCCAGGGGAGCATACTAGCCCAAGCTGCCCAACGGGCGCTGAAGGCTAATTAACACCCGACCAAGTACCCATTTATACTCCTGGGTAGAGGGCAGCAATGTGGATTAATTGTCTTGCTGAAGGACAAACGGAGTGGGCAGGGTTCGAACTCGGGATCTCGAGATCAGAAAGCGCGCGCTCTACCGAGCTTGCCACACCACACCACGTCCACACCACACCACGTCCATACCACGGCTACACGCCAAGCGATGCTGGTTTTCCACCAGGAAGGGATGTCAACAAGCGATGTCCACTATATCGTTGGAACGTCGCAGGTTACGGTCTGTAAAATCATCAGACGTCATCGAGAGGAGGGTCAATTAAAGCCACAGGAATCTCGAGGACGTCCACGATTGACCACCAGGATAGATATTCACAAATTGCTTAATTAAATTGCCGTATAAACCGGAAATGCCAAAAAGGAGCCTTCGCCGTCTATGAAGAAGACACTATGGAATCAACGCCTTCCGCAAAACTGTACATCGGAGATCGCTCTTACATAGTCACCGAGCAAAACGCACTACAAAGTGTCCACTCCAAACCATACCACCAAGATTTACCGGACGTCCCTGGACTAGGGAGTACAGAATATCGCCGCGTGAACACTCATAATATGTCATCTTAATGGGTACGAGCCATACCACCATTGTGCCGTCACAACCTCAAGTGATTTTGTGAATGCTTACAACTTGGAGTTTATCGCCACGTAATCGACGAACCCTTTTTTCTTCCATCTGATCGGTCAAGGATGTTACGGCTCGTACCCATTAAGATGACATATCATGAGTGCCCACGTGATGATCTTCTGTACTCCCTAGTCCAGGGACGTCCGGTAAATATTGGTAGCATGGTTTGGAGTGGACACTTGGTAGTGTGACTTGCTCGGTGACCATGTTAGAGCGATCACTGATGTACAGTTTGGCGGAAGTTTGACTTCATAGGGAGCAATGGCTCACTTTTGGCATTTTCGGTTTCTACGGCACAGGTTAAGCAATTTGCGATCATCTGTACTGGTGGTCAATCGTGGACGTCCTACTGATTCCCGTGGCTTGAATTGACCCTCATCTCAATGACGTCTGAGGATTTTACAGACCGTAATCTGTGACGTTCCAAATAAATAGTGGACATTACTTGTTGACACCCCTTCCTGGTAGAGGACAGGCATCGTTTGGCGTGTAGCCACTGACGTTGGATGGAGTATGGCCTAGAGAGTCTCTGTGCCAGTTTTGGTTGAGAACTTTACAGCCAACTCAATGACAGAAATGACCCATAACGATGACTTTTTGGACAAACGCGTTGTAAAGGGAAAGGGGCCATTCATAAAATTTCCTGCCTTTCAAAGCTCAAAACAATAGGCTAAATCAATTAATGCAAATCTATACAACCATTTATTGTACACTGGTAGTTTGGACACATTATATAATCATTATATTTAGTTTAAAATGATTCATTATGTGCAACATGAGGAGCAAGAATAAAGTTGGATCTAAACAGAATGTTATTCCAACGTCATGGGCAACAGTGTATATTATAACTGAAGGGGAGGGAGCAGAAAATGCCACCCTCACCAAAAAAAAAAATGCTACTAGAAAATCAAAGGGGAGCATGTTTAAAGACAAAAATACATAAGGTGTACCCCACTAGAGGTTGAGTTTCTGGCATCCCCACAATAATAAGGCACTCACATTTGAAAATGATAATACAAATCATTGATTTGTTTTCATTCTAAAAACAGAGGAGTTTTCAATACGCTTTACAATAATACATGATATAGCTAATAATTATGTACATTTTACATTTAAGCTAAAATCTATACATGAACGTCATGTAACATTAACAAACTAATTAACAAATTAAAGTGCTGCATATACGGATATTTTGATTAAATTTCTAATAATGCATTTATGAAACGAAGACAATCTATACATGATGAATCAGGTGATGAGATCATTATGCTGTGAAATCAGATATCAAAAAAGTTGTTTCCGTATCTGCACGAATTGATTATGCAGGTTGATTGATAATCCGGGCATGACTATCTCCTTATGTATGATGTGCGCGCACTTAATCTCATCCTACCGAGTATTCAGTACCACTATTTCTGGATATAGAATACAAGTTACACATTCTTACATGTGTTATTACGAATTGATTGATGTTGATATTTCACAGACGGGCCTGATGGGAATTTCAACAGAACTTTGGCGAGGCAGGATTGGCCTGTTTTTGCCCATCGCGAAATCCATTTCCAATCGTGAACGTAGAATATGGTCTCACCGGAAGCGGTTCAGGACGTTAAAACGCCCACCAAGCGATGCCCGGACACACCACGTGACCTTGAGCATTCTCGTCTGCCTGGTGTCCCTCTGCCTAGCCTGTGTGGCCAGCCAAGGGGATCCTCTGCGGGAGCTTCGGAAAAGTGGACCACACCGTATCGCTGCGAACGGTCTGCTGATGTACATCGCAACTTGCACGAACATTACGCGCACCCGCGAAGATTGGCAGTACCACGTCAAATTCCGCCAGAAATGGGAGGAGCGCTTAACCCTTGGGATTCGAGTAGCCCTCTTTGTCTTGTTGTTGTGCTGCGGCGATGTTGAATCAAACCCTGGGCCAAAGGATGAGGACAAGACCTTGGTATGTTTCTGAAATACTACTCTAGTGATAACTACATTATTCGTAAATAATCAGGCTTTGGTATTTATTTCCCTAAAAAAGGGTATATGATGATCGACTGATCGATTGATTATTATATTTCATTTTTAACTGGAAACTAACATCCAAACAAAACAATAATCGACAGGATATGTTTTAGTTGTCTGTTCAACCAGTAATTTCAGAAACAGTAGGTCTCCAACATTTCTTCTTATTTCAAAATTCATGTATTTGCCTAAAAGGATAACACTTGCAAAAGATATTCCAATTATATTTTCCTAAATTCCGACGAGAAAACAAATTCTTCGGTTCACAGCGTAAATGTAACCTAACAAGTATTTCGTATCAAAGGAAAATATAACTGCCGAATCATGTTCATCAGTATTAAATTATGTTAACATTTATTTTCATATCAGAGCGGAACCAATGTCCATGAAAAATCATTCATGGTTCAAGGAGATGGTAAAGATGATGCCCGTGTGACTGCGTCATCATTACCCCACCTCATCGAATCTTGTTCAAGAATATCTGGCATTCCGAACCCACGGCTGTATATCGAAGGACAACCCCTTACCGATGCTCTCTTCTGGAGGAGTCCCGTGGACGCGGTCATAGTCGTTCGATCCGAAGAGGGTAGAATACTAATAATATTGTCCATTGTTAAATAGCGCTTTATTACAGTTAAAGAAATAGTTTAGTATTGGTCAAACTTAACTCTAGTAACCAAAACCTGCACCATTACGGTATAAACTAATAGTTATAACTCCACCATGCTCGAAAAGTATACACACTTACAAACGACGAAGTAAAACCCCTGTTATCATTCAAAAAGAGCCGTTACAACTCAAGAGTCAAATTATAACTTTAGAGAACGCTAGCGCGAAGCGCTAGCGTTCTAGGTCCTCTTGATATAGGACTGAAAATGAATATTGTATGTGCACGCTAATTGTGCTTATTAAATGATACGGTACTTACCACCCATTCATTCTCCAATATGTCATCCAACCATCGGGTGGATTCAAATTATGATTTCCCCCCCCCCATTCCGCTAAAAATCAGTGATTTATGCGCCTCCTCGACTTCTCTCCGTGTGTTAGCGCGACTCCGAACAGATTTTGATGGCCGCCGATGCGAACGGCGAACGGCGCTATATCAGTCGCGCTAACACACGGAGAGAAGTCGAGGAGGCGCATAAATCACTGATTTTTACCGGAATGGAGGAAAAAAATCCTAATTTTAATCCACCCGATAGTTGGATCACATATTGGAGATTAAATCGGTGGTAAGTACCGTATCATATGTATAGTTTTAAGCACAGTTAGCGTGCACAAGCAATATTAATTTTCAGTCCCGTATTAGGAGGACCTAGAACGCTAGCGTTCTCTTGAGTTAGTGTCAAAAGTGATGTCCGGACGTCATTCACTTTTATATAATATCAGTTTTGTCGATTTTAGCAGTATTCTTTATGATAATATTAATATTGCGACTGATTGAAATTAATTTAAAATTTAACCTAACTGATTGATCTTTTACTGAAAATACTGTTCACATTATTCAAGGGATAGTGACATTGTCAAATTCGACAAAACTGACCTAGACCTCTAGTTGTTCACATGTATCTGTAATAATACCTTCTGGTTTCCAAATTTCTCCTTTATTATTAACATATTTATCATTGTAGTGTTTGTACTTTAAACTATCTACCGGATACGTACAAATCCATCAGTAGTCTAATAATCCGTCTAGTACTCGAAAATACAAATTAATATTTGACAGATGTTACCAATACATGTGGACTAATATATGTGAATTTTTGTTTTGTATATCAAGAACGGTGGCAAGGGATCCGAATGGAAGGTGCTAACGTCAATGTCAGTCTAACCAACAGTCAAATTCATGGCGATGTCACCGTGATCGGCATGCAGGCGTCACTCCACCAAAGGTTATATTTTGTTTCAGAAGGGATAGTACAGTTCTAGTTAAACTGAATTTTACGACTTTTATGTTGTATTCACAAATCGTAGTTATAGTTCAATGATGCTTAAATTGTGGACAAATAAGACGTTAATTTGTACTGCTTTTTTTTAATCCTAAAAGCGGCAATTGACTTAAGAGGGCGCCCTCTAGCCACCTACAGTTTCAACCCTGGTTTAATGAGTAAAAAAAAGAAGATGTGTTATTTTATTGACAGATTATCAAAAACCTAAGTTAATCGAATTTGGTAGCTTATTAGAAAAAAAATGTCTAGGATTGTATATTAAAGGGGACCACCGGGCAAAGAACAACACTTTATTATTTATGTTTTGGTACCGTTGTGTGATATCAAATAATACCCAACATTTTGCAAAGGGTTGTGTAATTCATAAACAATGCAAATAATTACCACCACTTCAGAACCAGTATTATTTCATGGTTCCGTACGTGCCAAACATTTGCGAGTTCGTACATTCTATTCACGCGCACGATTGAAGACAATAAAATCACGGACGATGCGTTCGTCCTAGACAAAAGGAAGGCCTCGTATGTAGACCCTTGCACACATGCTGTAGTATGGTGATGCTTTTTTTTGCAATTGTTTATTTTTTTTCTTTCTGAAAACCTATTTTTCTGATTTGTTTACTGACGTGGACTGATAAAAATGTTACGTTAATAAATAATATTATGTTTAGGTGGTTGTACCATTTGATATATACAATATAAATGAATAAATGTTGGGGCCCAATAGTTGTTCTACGTGGATATTTTAATTGATATTTCAGTTATTTGTAGACGGAGTTTGATCAACATTTTTTTTGTTTTTGCTTGAAATTTTAATGATATTGCTTTTCATTACACTCTACCTAAAATATGCCTGGTCACATATCACTGAACAGAGTAAACGGATGCCTGAAGTGTAGAAAATTTGCAAAATCAAATTATACTCTTCGTCTGGAATCCATTTACGCTTTCCGGTAATATGTGACCAGGTCTAAACAAATGAACACCCATTATGCATAATGCTATATGGGTTGATACGTTGAATCGGGGTTTTTCACATTGTCTCATACATGAATAAATTTCATGCTTTATTCAAGTTGCATACTTCCAAATATATTCCTATACAAGCCCCTAATTTAAATGATATCCCCATTAGTTCATTGTTAATTAAGAAGGAATTTTTCTGTTTATTAACGATTATTTTCAATTAATCTTAAAGCACTTGTTTAAATCTGTTCTTGCAGCGAAGCAGCGTCAAAAACTGGAGGAAACCACGAACATGTTAGCTCTGGTGAGTGTGGAATATACTACTGTATACCAATGATTGAAAGATACTGTCCTCTGTATGTATAGGGCATGTTAGTGTTAGAGCGCCCCTCTCCCGTACGCGAGGCTGTAGACCATTATAACTACACTGAGCTCAAAAAGAAAGTTATATTTTTTTCACATGATCATATCTTAAAATCCTGTGCATCAAAATTAACCAAAATGACACACAGGATTACTTAAATACTCTGCTCTAAGCACATGTCAGTAACTAAGCAGTTGCCCACTTGACACAACCGCAAAAAGCATTGAAATGGAACAACTTCCGGGACCACATGTCACAGTAAAAGGGACAATCCGCCCGTTAATACACACGCTCAGCGCAGCTCTACAGGAAGAGAGGAACGATCTCCCCAAGCCTGTATCAGAGCCTGGTGGACAGCATGCGTAGCAGATGCACTGAATGATTCCAAACACATGGTGGACACACCCACTGTTGATTTTTGTGTTTGGGTAACTGACATAACCTTCATTTCAATTTGTTTTGTCTTCCTCACCTGTCTTAAACTCTGTTGCCGAAATGTCCAGGCTGTGACATGTGATACAGGTGACCTTTCCATGCCAGTGCCTTTTTCAGTTATGTCAGTACAGTAATCTCATGGATATTGACATGTCAATGGAGTAGGGTGTTTAATTAATCCTGTGTGTCATTTTGGTTAATTTTGGTGGACAGATTTTCAAGATATGACCATGAGAAAAAATATAAGTTTCTTTTTGAGCTCAGTGTACAATGATATACTGCCTTGCATTCATAGTATCCACACTATGTAGGGTAATTGTAACTGTTTATATAATACAGGGTCGGCTAGAAGAGCAGTGTACGTCAATAAAGTGGCGTCCCTGGGTAAATATCATGTCACCAGTATTATTTTATCCTTTCTTCGTGTCTTCACTTCCATTAAAACATTCCAATATAAAATGATACTAAAATGGCTTTTATCTTTCTGGTTATATGTAAAAGCCCATCCACAGTGAAACAAGCATTTAAATGACAGTTTGTCTAACACGTTTTCATGGCAGTGAGCAAAGGGTAAATACAAAATTACACAATTTCAAAATTCACAGAAAAAAACATGCGCATGCATGTACATCGCTTTGAAAGAGCACATTTGGTTGAATGCATTGTTTATGCTTTGTGCTACAATGCTTAAAAAAATTCCATCCATATGATTTTTTTAAGTGATACAGGTATTTTGAATAATGTATGAGTTACTTAAAGTGACGCCTGTAAAGTGTCTAACTCCACGAAAAATACTTGGAGCTTCCTCGTTTTTCTTCTGCCGTGTTGTTTAGCTTATGGTAAGAGAAGAATAAAATAGAGTTAGATTTTTTCAAATGTCCCTTTAGTATGAAAACATTATTATTGAAAGTCATTATTTCAAAAGCGTTGCTAACGCTTTTGAAAAAAGTTTGTAAAATCCCTACCACACAGTAAGAAATGTAGCCTTTAACATGTATGAATTGCAAGTTAAATGCCAGTTTGTACTATTCTCTTTTTTCTGTGCAACTTCAAGATCATGGAGAGCCCTCATTGTCCAAGGACCATGGAGACACGTTCTTCGAGAGGTTTAGAGAGCGATCGGCCCGGTATTACGAAGATGACTACTGCGTGTTGAAACCAGACCCATGGGATAATAGAGAGGTTGATCTGAACCAGTACTTTACCAGTCTGTCTCTCCATGTAGAGGATAGTAATGACTCTGGACTCTCTTTCACTAGTGTCAAGAAGATTCCACTTGAGCGGGCTCAGGATGACATTTTTGACATTCGTTCGGATGGCAAGTTGCCCAATCGAATAGTTGTGTACGGGGAGAGCGGGACGGGAAAAAGTACACTTTGTAAAAAGCTTGTATACGATTGGGCGAAACGATCAGAAAAGTCCCCATTAAAGAACGTTCCTTTATTGTGTGTTTTAGAATGTAATAAATTAGAAACGGCAGACAGTATCGCTACTGCCATTTATAACCAACTTATCTTCGACGATAGGGAGATAACACCAACACATATTGGAAAGTACATAAGTAATAATCAATCGGATGTTATTTTGGTGTTGGACGGATTCGATGAAGTAGATATAAAGTTATACCATAAGGAAATACAACATTTAGTCAATTGCCAAATTATGACAGAAGTGCGAACACTTGTATTAACACGTCCGTGGTTTGAATGCAAACTAATGAAAAAGAAGGTATATACCAAAATAAGTCTGGACGGATTTGATGATGCTGGTATTGATGAGTATATCAATCGCTACTTCAAGGATTCCCTTGATCATGCTGGCGAATGTAAAATACGGATTAGTACAAACGATGCGCTGAAAACATTTTCACATACCCCAATACTTCTATCCATGATTTGCTTTCTTGCGCGATCGTCAGCCGAAATTGGAAACATTTTTACAATGAATGCCTTATTCAAGAACTTCTTGCAGGCATTAATCACAAATCATCTCAATAAATGCGAAGACAACGACGTTAATTCATATACTAATTTTTCCATTTCAGGTAGAGAAAAACAACTAAGGGAGTCCTGGAATTATTTGGGGGCAATTGCCTTCGAAAAACTTATGCAAAAACAAACAAGTTTTCCTTCAAATTCATTCGAAGATAAAGACGTAAGAAATGCAGGTTTAAGACTCGGTCTGTTGATTGAAATCAATCGACACACGACCCAATACGTCTCTTCGTCTAAAGTCATAGACTTCTCTTTTCGACATAAACTCTTCCAAGAAAAATGTGCAGCTGATTACATCGCAAATAATATTCCTCGAATCGATGAAATCTTCGGCACGATTACGAGCATACAACTGATCTGTAAGTTTGCTGATTTCTTAGCATTTGCTAGTGGAATGGATGAAAACATTGCAATGCGAATAATGATTAATTTTATCAACATACTAGATATGCAGCGACAGACAGATAATATTGCTGTAACTGAAACTTCAGGGATAACTGACGATTCAAATTTTCTTAACAATCACATATCAAAAGGACAATTTGCAAAGGTCTGCTTTTATTTGAATTATGAACATCAAGGAGGAACTAAGATTATTAAAGAGATCACAGAAATAATTCTGGCCTGTAAAAACCTAAAATATTTTGAGGTCCCCAATGAACTTAGTTTAATGTTCTTTTTTAGGGGCATAGAATGTCAACATTTTATATATTTCCTCGAGTATGCCGCAGAACAAAATGTCAAAATAAAGCAAGATGTTTGTATTGAATTTTATCAAGGTATTCATCCGATTCCAATTGATATATCTAAGTATATTTTTGATATCTTCGACGATATTGTGAGCTTAAAACTTTTTCAGTGTGCTTTGGATCTGACATCTGCGCGTTTCAATTCCAGTGAATATCGCTTTCCCACACGCCATCCGATCAGTAGTAAATACTCATTACTCGATGAGTCGTGTTTATTGTACATCAACAATACATCGTTATCATGGTTATCGGTGTCCTTGTTTCGTCTAATGGAACATTGCGCGGTGCATATTTTTCGTTCAATAGGTGTAATGTGTCATAAACTAATATTACCCGACAGTGGCAAATGTGGGGAATGTGGCGAATGTATTGATGATATCAGTAATATCCACCTACCATACATGACGCGAATCCAATTGAAATGTAATAATATCATTAATTTGACGGATTTGCTGAATTTTATCACAATAACCTGTCCTAACATAAGACTGCGATCTTGATGTTGGTGGACTAATTCTTCCCGACAGTACGGATATACTAGTGAACAAACGCAGTAAGCGTCATTTCCAGGTGTTCGAAATAGTAAGCAAACAAAAATTTTCAGTGTCGCGAGTTTTGCAGATCCTTTCCTTGTTCATGATGACAATTACAGATTTTTCGGTTGGACATATTGGAGGAGTGAAATATACGAATAGTCCTGTAAACTATGCATCCGTCATTTTACCATTTTTATTGGACTCATTAAATAGCGAAGACGGCCCTTGCAAGGACCTCATTTTGTCGTACATGATGGCAGTAACCAATACTAGTAGGTTAGTTGGAGGAGCGAAATATACGAATAGGCCTGCCAATAATGAACCCTTAGATTTACCCAAACCAGACATTTGCTTCAAGAGCCTCAATCCAACAGAAGTGCATGAACTCTGCCACCTAATAACTAAAGTTTTCCCTCATGTCGAATCATGTTCACTCCAAACGGCTTCGCTTGACAAAGAGCATACATCGACTCGACGTGGCGAACATAACAAAAGTTGTATTGAACATGTTGAACGCGCAGTTCCTTATATGCCATACTTAATCCCCCGATCGCGTACACCGGTTCTGTTCCGTTTCTTTTTCCCTTGTTTTTTTCGATTTTACACTGATTGTAAAGAATTTCTAGATAAAACCGTTTTGCTTCCAAATATACATGTAAGGGCAACAACAGTGCATTTTCCCATCGACATGCATTATTTATTAGACAGTGACCTTCAATCATTGCATTTAACTGGTGGAACACTAAGGATTCATTTCCCAAACATAGAAACTCGTATACAATTTTCCAATATCAAACAAATGTTTATAGATACTTCAAACACAATTTCTGTTTCCGATTTGTTAACATTAATTTACTTTTACCACCCGAAATTGAAAGAATGTAATGTTAAGTGTTCTCACGTTGAACTTGGTAACATTTTTGATGTGTGCAATGCAAACGAGTCGGTGGAGCAAACAGGAAAACAAGTGTCATGTAACCTTTTTAGAGCTTCAAACTTGAGAAGGTTTAGCATAGAGACTAAAAGTCCACTTTGTTTGCCAGTTTTGGTACGATATCTCAACCATTACTGCCCAAACCTGGAAATGTGTCACGTCCAATGTAGAACTGTCGTAGGAGCACAAAATCAAGTTATACATAGTAATACTTCAGGCATAAGAGAAATGTGTGTCGAATGCATAGAACCTATTTCGTTATCAATGTTCTTGATAAACTGTCCGTTTAACAATTTGTCCAGTCTGCAGCATTTAACGATAAAGGGTAATATTCATATACCAAACGACACACATATATCAGGTCTTGTAACCGTTCAAACTGGCATCAGTTTCACGTCAGTTATAGAAATTGAGAGTTTGACTAAAATATCTCTATCACATTTGATAAGGTTTCTAGGAAAATGTTTTCCTTCATTCAAGGGGTGCATAGTGCGGGGAAATGAAATAAACATATCGACTCAAAATGAATTACGGATATCTGTTTCAGATATCCCTCCTTCGAATATAACAGAACTGGTCATCAAGAATACAAATTTTGATACCTCAGTTTCGTTATCACATGTGATAAATTTCATCGGTAGATACTGTCCAAACTTAGAAAGATGTGTAGTACAAAGCAAAGACATACACGTTGACAGTTTATCTGAACTAAGAGCCAATTCACCCAAGGCACTTGTAACCCTGACTGACTTGGTATTGAGTAGTTGGTCTGGTTTATCTTTACCTATTTTGAAAGAGTTTCTTAATGTCACTTGCCCTAAATTAAATCATTTGAAAGTGGAGAGTAACTTCATTGAATATTTAAATCTACCTGTTGTTCGATGTGAACATATGACAAAGTTAGAAGTAGGAATTACGTTGGTTATCGATTTACCTACACTTATGGAGTATATCACACTTAACTGTCCTAAGCTGACATATCTGAGAGTGGACAGTATTGTTTTAGCAAGAATGCCAGCACAATTAATACCGATACCAAGTAATACATGTTCACAGATTAGGGCAATCACGGTTCATACGTGGTGCCCTCTAGAAATATATAATCTTATTCCATTCTTCCAATGTCACTGTCCAAAAGTGGAACGGATTGAACTACGTTGTGAGGGAATAGACATCAGACTCAACAGGTCACCTGCATATGTGCGTAATCAGCGGCTACGATCATTGAAGATTACTAACAATGTATCCATTTCACTGCCAATGCTGATTAATTTCCTAAGCGTTTGCTGTCCTCTGCTAGAGCACTGTGAAGTAACGAGTGAGAAGTTTGAATTTGCGCAAGGACAGTGTCCAGATAATCAACAAGCAGGGAGAATCAGAGAAATTATTGTGAAGAGCAAAACTCACTTCTCTTTTAGGAACTTGATACATTTGTTCAAATTGTCGTTTCCGTCCCTAGAGCGATGTGAGATTTGGTGTGGCACAGATGATCTATCACCCGAAGCATCTAAAGGTCAATTCTCCCACGGTCATGTGTTAAACAGTCAACTGAGTGCTAACAGGATGCTGTCGACCATTGTCTTGACCGATTGCTTCATCTCACTTCAGTCCTTTTTACAAGCTGTATCAGACATATATCCATTTTTGCATGACGTCACATTTTGTGACATGTATCTCGATAACGGTTATACATACATAGATTCTTTAAAACAAGAACAAACGTGCTTATCGGAAGGAAATAAAATAGATGTTTCAGACTTTTCGCAGTACAGAACACCAGTATTCAAACTCAAACTCGTGAGGATTAGGAACACAATCGACATCGTTCCAATGCTGACAATTATTTCTACTTTCAAAAAGTTCGCAGTGGTTGAGTTAACTCTAGATAATTGCAATATCTGCAACCAGCCACATGAGGGCTCCCTAACTGGAAGGGTAACTACACTTCCATGTGAATGTAAATTGAATTTGATGATGTCATGTTGGAATGCATCTACTTTTCTTCGTTACCCGATAGAACGATTTGTAGGAGATGTTTACCCATGCTTAATATTGATGGAACGTGATGATGATAAATTGACGTACTTATTCGAACTCCCAAATGATTATGCCAATGACGATGACGATGATAGTGAAAGGAATACAAGATAATATACGAGAAGATTCTAAAGCTTTTACACAAACATAATCTTTCGTGATTCGGACGGTTCCCAGTATACCCAGGATAAAATGACAACCTACCTACCAAAGTTAAGATAATACGATTGCCAACAAATTTAACATCGAAAACATAATAAAGATTTGCAGGATTAAAAAATAATACTTTATATTTTGTGGTTTGAATATTAGATTGCATATCATATTTTCATGACATTAGTTTATATATACTTCGCACAAAAAGTTCCGCAATCGAGGTTTGCGCATTAATAACTTTTCTGTAATAGGTTATTACCATTCATAAATTTGGTATCATTAAAAAGCGTGAATTCTCCCGTTTACATTGATATAACATTTGCTATTAGTATTTTATCATGGAATGTGCATTGCATCCTAATGTAGGGCAATGTAGGGCAAACGTCACGAAGGGCAAGTCGGGTATAACAGCGCTGACGAAGGCTGTAGGTGACAGTCGAACATTTTTGAGGTAAATATTTGTATGGTGATCAAAGTTTAAAATGTTTATATGAAATACTAATACAGATAAACTTGCATACTCCTATGATGTTTTTCTTTGCATATAATACATTGATTACACAATTGTGCGATATACATGCTCTTCCCTCAGCAGTATATCCACCAAGTAAAGCATTTTTTTAAAATCAACCTACATTATTTCTGTTTGGACGCGATATGTATGGCCTCTTCTTTGCTGCCAAACTGTATACACCATCAAGTTTCCCTTGTTTATTTACAGAGCTTTATTTAGATCAAGGATATTTTATAATATTTTTTGGAAAGTGTTTTCAAAGGAAGCCGAGATCGATGCCAAGTTTAGTAAAGAAGTGAACGAGACCAAAATAACTAAGCCGGTTTTCCTGTGAGACCAAGTTAAATAATCATACTTGTAGGTAAAAGCGGAATATTTTAGTAAACTCGGCTGCTCTTCATAGAGTTGTATATAATAACGCTGTATTATTATACAACGGTGTGGTTTTTTCTAATTTAGAATGGTACTTGATAATAAACTGTAACATTCATTGCATTGCCGACCTATTACAGATGTGACGTCCCTCAGTATGGCAAGCCCAACACCTTGCTCAACTGTCCTACACGTGTGGTGACGGTATGAGAGGAGGTCATACACAATAATATTAGATAATAACAATCAATGATGTACACTGATTATCCGCCACCAACAGTTCAATGTAATAAAATGTAAGTATAAAAAGGGGCATTAGTAACAGGATATTTATCAGAGCAAATGACAAGTTACTTAAGTATCGACGTCCTAACAACTAATGATGGTGAACATTAAAGGTTAATATATGACACGGTTCGTGTAATCGTTGATAACGTGACTACATTTAATGTCACTATCGTAATGAATATTGATATATTAATTGTTGTATGTATAAATGATTATTATATAAATGATAATCGTATTTTAGTCATATATACCGTAATATTTTAACCATTATGTTTATTATTAGTGGTGGTGGTGGTGGTTGTTCTAGTTTATGTCGTACATATGTATATTTTGAGTCAATAATATGCTTGCATGGAATTGGAAATGTGGGTCGTATAATATATGGTGTAAACTGATTTGCGTATACAGATATATAATATGTGTCCAACTCTTTAACATCGGTTTTTTAAATAATATGCATAAAACACATTAGCATTATTTGAAGTAATGTTACAAATTCCAAATATTTTGATCTTGTAGTGAATTTGATAAATTTAAATTTCTTATTGGAATGGTTACTTTAAGATTTTGAGTGTCGATATTTATGGCAAAACCTAGACGGTAAGCAAAGTGTAAACCTTTTAAATTAACTTTCAAATATCACGAAATAATTGTTTAAATGTATCATGTTGCATATAACTACAATTACACAAGTTCTCTATACATGTATAGAATAACACATTCGTAATTGTCCTTCCCCCTTTTTGTTCCGATGTTATGGCAATATAAATTTGATTACCTTTATTTTACGAAGTCGAAATATTGTTTGTTACAAAATTACTGATACATTTGTGGTCAGTAACTACTTAACCCTTTATATCTGAAATTGAGTAATCCACATGTTATCGCATATTGTAAAATATAATTTGATTTATACAGAAAGTAGATTTCGTATCCAAAAAACATATTCATTTAATGTTTTGTCGTAGGCTACATATAGACCGATTTGTATCCATTTTCATTTTGTTGTGTTCGTAGCCAAAAAATATGAAGGACTATGAATGGACGATGCCCATTTTAGTCCCCCGTATAAATATACGGGGGACTACAATTGGCAACGCATTCTGTTCAGTTTGTGGACAACTTGCTTATTGTTTTGTATATACGTTTCTATTATTTTTTAGTTTTTTCCATAGTCATACTGTTGAGTAACAAATATTTAGGGAGTTGTCCACGAATTTGTCAGAGTGCGTTGCCAATTTGAGTCACACATATGAATAAATAGCTACTTATATCCAAACAGCAATAGTTTCCCTTTTTTGACCGATTGTGCTCGAGTTTGTAGGGATTATAGCGCAAACAAAGGTTTGCCAGTGAGAGTTTCGTCGTCTTTTTAATGCTATCAAAAAAGGAAAAAAAGTATCACATTACAAATAAACCAATTTTGTGATGAAATCTTGTACTGTTGTCTTGAAAATAATACTTATTTTATCTTTACAAACAACAAAAGTAATTAAGCCAGAGTTATGTTCCCTTTCATTACCCCCCCCCCCCCCCCCCCACCCCAACCCGTTATACCGTCCCACATGTAATGCAAACGGCATGCAACATTCTTCTATTTGGAGGGAGGGCGCTGTCAGTTTGTATAACACCATCTGGGCCACATTGCACATGTTGCAGAAAGAGTTACAATTGATTGAAGAGTTGCAACTAATTATTGCAAGTCAGATCGACATGTGATTAAATGCGCAAATGTGATTGGTTCAAATGAGCATAACTGACTTGAACAAATTGCAACTCTTTCTGCAACGGGGCTCAGGACTGTATTCATGCAATTTGGCAGTTAACATGTTACATGTTACACTTAACCTCCAACCCTACTTCCCAATACCACCCTCATTTATAATCCTGAGACTCCAAATTCTCATTTTGTTAGGAGACGATAGGGGCTATAAACTAAGTGATATTTTATTACATTAACGATTATATCATAGCTACACGATATGTAAAACAAGGCAAGGAAATGACATGTTGTGTTCTTCATACACATTAAGAAAATCATAATTACTCAATTTGAGATGTTAATTTAAATTTGAGAACCAAATTGAAGGGTGTTCGTGCTACAAGTGTGTGTGCGTTTTGTATGTGCTAGCGTTAAATAGTTAGGCACTCTCTTCGATTGACACTTGTAATACATAAAGCAGAGGAAAGTTATGTGACATTATACTTCATCACCTACAAATACAATCGTGCGAAATACGTTTGTGGTCAAATACAAAGACGGCCTTGTTAGCGATAAGCAACACTTCATACATCGCATGTATGTGTATGCGTGTGAGTGTAAGTGTGGGTTTATGGTCATGTATGAACATTGCGGGGTTGTGTGTGCGTGTGTGTACACATTGTGGGTTGCCATTTTTCTACACAAATGAACGAGATGATAAAATACACTTTACATTACATACAAGTTCCATACAAAACAGTGTGGGGTTATTTTTGCAGACTGGTGAAAATAACCCCACAACGTATTTTATACAAAAAGAAACCAATGACATTGTGGGTTTAAACCCATAATGTAAAAATGACCCCACAACGTCGATTTGTACGTACAATGACCCCATAGTGTAGGCCAGGTAAGACCATTATGGTGTGTGTGTGTATATGTGTGAGAAAATGTATATGTTTGTGTGTGTGTGTGCACATATGAGTCTTGTGTGTGTATGTGTGTGTTTGATTGTGTGTGCATTCGTATGTGTGTATGTGTGCAAGTGTGTGCATGTCCATGTTAATGTATGAATGTGTGTGTGTGTGATTCGGTGTGTATGTGTGTGTGTGTGTGTGTGTGTGTGTGTGTGTGTGTATGAGTGTGTGTGTGTCTGCGTAAGTGTGCTTTGTGTATGTGTGTGTGTAATACACACATGCTAAAAAATCCTCCCAAAAGCTCGAAAAAAATGCAACGCTCTGATTTTTTGTCAACTCCATATCTTTTTGTCTGATTTCACACTCGACCCATCTCCATATTCCGGTTCGCTGCACACACTCCATTTGCATAATCCTTACGATTAATATGCCATCGTAATGAAGAGATAATTTCCATTAAAATGGTATCCAATTCAACAATTTTGATGAATGGAAAGGGTGGCAGTATACAATAGATTGTTAACCTTTAGAAAACTGGTCAACACAGTCTTGCACTCGTAATTGAATGCATTGGGGCCATTTTGCGAGATTTCACTTCCTGCCTCCCCCTATTCTCTGGGCTACTGCAATCGCCCCAATTGCATAATCACTACACACAATGCATCGTTTGAAAGGTATATAATGAGGCTTTATAGTGACACCGATTTCGAGTATTCTTATTAAAAAATACGAGAGATATGATCGATCAAACTTGAGTTTCCGAACTTTTTTTGAGGGGTTTATATTGGGGACATAGCAAACGAGTGGGGACCACTTTCTAGGACATGTGCAGAAAAGATTGTTCGGAATGTATTTTTAAAATTATTAATCTTCAAAAATAAGGGTTAATAAAATGTGTATTTCTGTGATTTGATATGTCCATTGAGTGATGCATGCAAACTGTATGTTATATGAATATCATACAGCCGAGTAATGGTGAGTTTCGTCGAGAGGGATATGTGAATATTGATGGTTAGGACACCGGTCTAAAGCAACGTGAACGGCCCGATTTTGATTCACGGCGATGGAAGCCTAATTGTCTTTGCTTTTCTTGTTCATAACGTCCACGTGTATTCACTATTTGATATGAAGTTTCAATAATTTAACCATTAATATTTAAATTTGTAAATGGGCAGATTTTAAGTAGTTTGAATTTTCAAAGCCTTGTTCATATTGATATACTAATGAATATCAAATAATGAAGAAAAAGACGCTTCGTATAGTATAAGTTACTTTGTATTCAGGATAATTTCTTTAAAAACTAAAGCTATAGATCATCGATACATTAGTTGATATTCTTTTGACGATATTAAGGAAAACCAATCTGTTACATCACAAATTTAATAAGTGGTCTTATTAACAAAAATAAAAGTGATATTTGCTTTGTACACAGGGAACACAATGAAGGGTCTGCATATGCAGCTAGACTAATTAACGAGTCTCAGCGACCCTGCATTATAGCAATATAATTACACTGAAATAATATGGTCATGCTCTATTCTTCTCAGACTACCTTGATAATTTTATTTATTTCATATAGGACAATAATCTCAACACTATTTTTTGTTTTGGCTTGCAAAATGTGTACAGTATCTTGAATGCGTTAGTTAGTTTCAGACTGGAGTTTTCGGGAGTTTGTTTGCAGTATAGAGGTGGCTTTGTAGTATTATGTTTGCGTATATTGTGTGTCATTTCTATTGAATTACTTAAAAGCAAACAACAATTTTCCCACGGTTGTCCCATATGCGAATAATAATATGTCATATTATGAAAGCATAATGGAGCACTATATAAAACGTTCCAATGCCGCATATAATACGTGGGCATGTATGTGTCATGTGTCATGTGTGTGTGTGTGTGTGTGTGTGTGTGTGTGTGTGTGTGTGTGTGTGTGTGTGTGTGTGTGTGTACACGTATGAAGGGGGGGGGGGAGGGGTAGCTCTCTCATCAGTCATTCTCATAATATGGCCCCTTAAAGTGATCCATGAACTTTGGCAAATTCAACACAAAAATCACATGGATCTGTCACAGTTCCTTGTACATTGATGTTTGGCTTATAGTATAAGAAGACTGAAATGATTTCTAGCTTTAAATCGTCTCTAATTTCCATAATTAATGCAAATTTATTCATGAAAAATGGATATTCTATGAAAGTGGTGCTTTTTAATTCCTTGGAACAAAGTAAAACAATCGTACCCCAAAATAAAGTCACGGACCCCTTAACAAGCCTACTATATGTAACTTCCTCTCCCGGGCTCAGCACAGCACTCGGACTTACAGTATGTGATACATGTACTATTACGGACATAGCAAACGAGTCGAGAATATTGACTAGGGCATGTGCAGAGAAGAAGGTTTGGAATGTAATACTAGTATATGTGAATAATTATTAATTGATATCAAACAAATAATATCTAAGTTGATATATCTTCCAAAAAAAGGGTTAATAAAATGTGTCTTTCTGTGATTTAATATGTCCACTAAGTGATGTATACAAACTTGATGTTATCATACAGCCGAGTAATGGTGAGTTTGGTCGATTACGAGGGATATGTGAATATTGATGGTTAGGACACCGATGTGGATGTCCCGATTTGGATTCACGGCGACGGAAGCCTAGTTGTCATTGCTGTTTGTGTTAATAACGTACACGTTTATTTACGTACGGTATTTATTTTGTATGAAGTTGCAATAATTTAACCATAAGTATTCAAATTTGTAGATGGGCAGATTTGAAACAGTCAAAGCCTTTGACCAATTGATATACCAATACATATCAATTGTATGCAGAAAAACACGCTTCGTAGTCTAATACGTGGTATGCAGGATCATTTCTTTTAAAACTAAAGCTATAGATCATCGATAAATTAGTTGATATTCTTTTAACGATATTAAGGAAAACCAATCTGACTGTTACACCAATCTGACTGTTACATCATGAATTTGATTTCATCACTTAAGTGCTCTTATTAACCAATATATATGTGATATTTGCTTTGTACACACGATACACAATAAAGGGTCTGCATAATGCAACTAGACTAATTGGCGAGTCTCAGCGACCCTGCATTATAGCAATACAATAACACTGACATAATATTTCATATAAGACAATAATCTCAACACTATTCCTTTTAAATATTTGGCTTGCAAATTGTGTACAGTATATTTAAGGCGTTACGTAGTTTCAGACTGGATAGTTCGGAAGTTTAGTTGCAGTATAGAGGTCGCTTTGCAGTATTATGGTTGCGTATATTGTGTATCATTTCTATTGAATTACTTACAATGAAGGCAAACAACGATTTTCCCATGGTTGTCCCATATGCGAATAATAATATGTCATATTATGAAAGTATAATGGAGCACCATATAAATCGTGCCAATGTCGCATACAATATATGGGCATGGATGTGTAATGTGTGTGTGTGTGTGTGTGTGTGTGTGTGTGTGTGTGAGTGTATAACATATGTATGAAGGGGAGGGGGAAGGGATAGCTCCCCCATTAGGCATTCTTACCCTATAGACCCCTTAAACTGATCCATGCACTGGCAAAATCAACAAAAATCACATGGAGCTTACACTTTTTTGTGTGTCTTATTGTAACAGAAGCCTGGACTATTTCCCACCATTTTCAATCGTCTGCTGATTATGGAGATAGTTGTGATTCAGGAGCGCCGGAAGAAGTTCTGGATTGGGGGGGGGGGGGGGGGGGAGGGGGCAAATACCTAAGGGGGCTCACAATTTGTTGTGTGTAGGGGCTCATGCCCAACCACACTCACAGGGTTGCCAACTTTGAGCCAGAGGTGAGAGCGAGACATTATGAGGGAGCGAAGCGACCAAGCCTGAGGGAGCGAAGTGACTGAGCGAGGGAGGGTGTGGGGGGGGGGGGGGATGTCACCCCTTTCCACGGTAAGGAGCTTTTGTATTTTTGGACTTGAAATTGTGCAATCTGGTGCTTACCTAAATAGGAAATTCGGGCACAAGATTAACTGAATCTGGGAAAGCGTGTTATGATTTGATCGACCAGAAATCTTTGATATATTTTAGCGAAGAAAAGCAAATAATTGACACACTAATAAATATGCATCCCAACACACACACACCGCACAAATATTGTATTTATTGTCATAAACAGTTCCAACATAAACCGTATGCCATATTATGTATTATCCAACAACATAGCGTACAACCAAGAATGAGTCCCGAGGGAGCGATTAATGCGACATACTGTTGGTTATGAAACACATATGCATAACATAACATGATTTTTGTAAATCTCAGTATATATCATAGATAGAGATCGTGAAAAGTCATGTTAATATTGTTTTTGTGATCGTAACCCAAAATGTTATTTCGTCTTCATGACCCCTAGTTTCAAAGCATTATGTTTTGCAGACTGGGGAGAATATGAGCATTACGATGTGTACGAATTGAAACTTATATTAATTAAAATATGATTTAATGCAAATGTGTTGTGTGTGCAATTTCTATTGAATGTACCACAATTATGTCAATATGGAATGCGAACAAATTCCCTCTCCAATAAGGAATGAACACAAACAATTGCTACCAAATATGGATGCGGGGGAGCAAGGTACACATTTTGCTCCGTAGTAGTGCACTATATGCCCCAGTTTATGATCGGAGTTTTGAGATTCAAATTGTAATTTATGTACTTGTAATGTATTGATTTTACAACAAAGGAAAAAAAAAAGTGCAGTATTGTTTGCCTGGGTTTTTCCCATCTACCATGCACACGCTTCAGTAATTTTAATACCAATTATGGGAGCAAAGGCTACACTTCAGGTATTAGTCATTTCGAGCCCACCTCGGTAATATATTTGACTATCACAAGAAGCCCATTCGTTAGTTGTATATTAGTTTCGTTTACTCATCAGCAGTGGCGTAGACAGGTTCTTACACCTGGGGGGGATGATTTGCCGTTCACCGGACCAAGATCATTTTTTCGAGACCAAGACAATTGTTTGAAAGTCCTCTCAGTAGTAGGGGGGGGGGGGGGGGGGGGGAGGGTTAAGATGGTCGTGTCGTGACCAGGCGGGCCGAAAGAAGTTTTGGATTTGGAGGGGGGGGGGGGGGTAAAACCTACGGGGGCTCAGGATTTTGTTTGTGTATATAGGGACTCATGACGAACCACACTCACAGTGCTGCCAACTTTGAGCCAGATGTGAGAGTGAGACATTGCAAGGATCGAAGCGACCAAGCCCAATGGAGCGAAGTGATTGAGCGGGGGGAGGGTGTGGGAGGGGGTTTTCCCCCTCCCACGCTAGAGAGATTGTTCATTTTTGGACTTGACATTGTGCATTATGGTGCTTACCTAGATAGGAAATTCGGGCTTAACATTGACTGTATCTGGGAAAGCGTGTCATGATTTGATCGACCAGAAATTTTACATATATTTTCACGAAGAAAACAAATAATTGACACATATGCACCCCAACACAAATATTGTATTTATATTTAGCATCATACACAGTTCCAACATCACCATATGCCGCATTATGTATAATCCAACAACTTTTGCCAAGAATGAGTCCGGAGGGGCGATGCTACCGAGGGCTGGGGCAGGGCCAAATAGGGAGGGTTTGGGAAGGGGTATTCCCCCTCCCACGGAGAAGATTTTGCATTTATACAGTGTATATATACTTGAAATGGTGCAATTTGGTGCACGTCACACAAGGAGCCAGAGCAATGCCAGCCTACACTGGAACTACGTGGCCCGGTATACAGAAGAAAATACTCATCCCTGACCATACGCAAGTTACACAACAAACTGAGATAATCTGTTCGCGCGCGAAGCGCGCAGAAAAAATTGAAAGTTGATGTATAAATTACCTTATTAACGTTAGAATTAACAAGTCTTAGCTCATACAACTTATGTTTTCTTTTCCACTCGTATACAGCTACACACACAAAAAATATATCCTTCCCTAAAACCTGGGGGGATGATTGTACATGTCATCCCCCCCACCAGTCTTGTGAGGTGGGGGGGATGCATCCCCCTCATCCCCCCCGTTGTCTACGCCCCTGCTCATCAGGTTATAGCCTCTTCGGTGCGCTTGCAATGTTCTCCCATCATAACAGGCGTCTGTTATTACCCCTGTCATCGGATACACTCCAACACTCAATCCAGCGCTCATTCCAACCAGTGCTATTTTAAAAGTGCACACATGCTTGAACAAACATCCCCAATCCCACCGAGGACCTATTTATTACACGTGGGAGGAGAGCAGCAATGATGATTAAGTGCATTGCAGAATGGCAAAGTTGCCAGGTAAAATGTGTCTCGAACCCATGACCCTCATATTATTGAAATATAAAAGCACACCCCACTCAACCACGAAGCTTCCACCTAATCGAGATACCCACTAAATTGTAACAGCAAAGATCCCGGGATCCTGTTTAACAAGCCCCGTCTGTATACTACAATATTTAAGACATATTCCAACTTTCGAGGTATGATGTAATGAAATTTGTACTGACATATTACGTGTCTTTTTCTATTTTACAAGTATATTTTCAAATCAGTTATGGGGCACCTGACTCATAACTCTTGCATAATGCACATCGATAAAGAAATCTATTCCCGTTTCGATAAACTTGATAACAAACAAAGAGTAGACAATCTTAAAAATCAGCTCACTCTTTACACACGTTAAATACAACCCAATTTCACGTTTTGAGTGTATCTACTGTACATTTTATTTCACGTTTTGATTGGATCTACTAAGTTTACGATATTCAATTCGTGATCGAGTTCATGGTCCATGGGTCCAAACTCCAAAGCGGTAATGGTGTCCCGTTGCAAACATGACTGGTTTTTGTCTGCGTACGCACATCAGAGTTTTTATTGACCCGTCTATAGGCACACCCTTACCCGGTGTGCATAAATAATATTTCATACAACTTTTAAGCTTTTTGCTGAGACACAATAATTTATACAATATATCGCGATAACCTTTTCCATCGGATTAAGCTGATCTTCTTGGTAATCAGCACCATATCGTCCACTGCGCATCGATATTTACTGTACTCAATCATATCTGATATGTATTCGCTCTTACACCTTATGTCTGATTAACATCTGTTCAGTTATATTCGCAAATCGTCATGGACGTATGATTATGGCAAACTAATCATAATATTGATCACTTCCAGTTTACATAGCTGGAACCGCTAAACTGTCAATTTTCACTTGTTTTTAGTTTGTGTTTGAACGGCATCGTGTCTACTGGTGTTTTATGCTGGAGTTTGAATTACTGATTCAGCGATGGAAGTGTGATAATGTATATTAGGTAAGTGAATAAACATTCACTGTTATCATTGTTCCATATCATCATATTATACTACATAATAAAGAAAGTTTATGATGATGGTAACTATGCCTCAAATAGGTATATCCCTATGTTTGTTGTAGTTAAGTGTGATTTATATTAACCTCTTTTTTCTGACAGATACTAGATTATGTTGGTAAAATCCATAAGAAGTTTCAATGCCACTTGCATCTAAGAATATGCCATAGTTCATTAGTGTTTTTTAGTTTTTTACTTTACAGATGTTGTCATACACACTGTAAAAAATATTCTTTCAGTTAGTAATTATTACTTATTTTTTCCAATTATAATTTAAGCAAAAACACATTTTTGTCCCGCGAACTCGCTAAATTTACGTTCTACAAACTTAAATATAACAACTCAATACATTCATGTAAAAATGACATTACAAAAATAACTAGAAAAATAAACTAGATACATTTAAGTAATTTGAACAAAAGCAAATACAAATAATTAAGTAATTTCTACTTTTTACTATTTTGAGTAACAATAATATAAGAATAGTGTAGATTTAAGTTAACTTTACTTCATGAATATTCATGAATCAGATTTGAAACATATCGAAGATTTACAATTTTTAACTAATAATCTAATATGTACATTAAAACGCCTTTATGATTATAAGTGAAATTAAAACGTACGATGTATAATCAGTGGAACGTTCATTTTCTGGAAATAATATCTTTTCAAAGTTATTTGTCGGTTCTCTTTGGGTCTTTTTACGAATATTAACTGTCAAAAGTGTTAATTTAAAGACGCACAATTATATATATAAGTTAATCATGCATGCCTACGGTATATAGGAAGAGCGAATGATAAAGCGAATGCTATAGCCTATATACCTAGGTTTAGGAATGAAGGATACTGCGTTCTGAATAAGTGAGTTAAATGGAGGAACACTTTCTGAATAAAAGCATATATTCCATTTCGCTACGAAAATGTATTTTACACAATTTTATTGATTTTTTCTAGTGATTTTAACTGAAATCGAATTCGTACATTTTACTTCATTAAATAGCGTAAAGAAACATACTTATTTATTTTAATTTATGACGATTGTATGATATTTTAAAATAGCATCAAGTTACTAATACTAATACTAAAAAATTAAGGCAGTTTTTTAACATAATTCAATTAAGTAAATATCGCGGTATTTTTTGTACAGTGCAGTATAAATGAGAAGACATATTCTTTAGACGAAGCTAGCCTTTTTGTTTGAAGAGAGATTTTGAGGGAGTTTAGGAGTAAATCGTGGTTCTCTCTCGGCGGTGGGAACTGTCTGTATGTGCTCCTTTATGTAATTGTTCTAGTTTATGTTATGTATTGTTTTTTCTTCAAATTATTGAAGGGGGGGGGGGGGGGGTGACCCCCGTCGCTAGCTTACAATCGATAATTTCTGCAAAAAAAATTAGGCAAAAATTGCCTCAACACCCTTTTCGTTGCTTGAAAACGTTATTTGGAGAGGTAGAACGTTATTTAAAAATATAATTTACGAAGTTCACAGTGAACTCTGACTATAAATACAAATAATTATTTCTCAAGGGTCGTCGGTAAGGCAGCATTGTATGAAATTACGATATAAATGTTGTCAATATATTTCACAAAAAACGTTTACAAGTGCTGCGAACTAATATCTAGAAACATAACGGCAAAGTAAGCACATACACACATTAGAATAGCCGTTTTCCTTTAATTAAGGAAATAACTTTGTTGACATGTGCACAAACTGACGGAAGACATGATAAATATGTTTCCGTGATCCGATATGTTTATTGTGTAATCTGGGAAAATTCAATGGTAAATGAATGGGCGAAATGCAAAGTGATATTTGCTCATTCATTGCACAAACCATGTACATGGTTGGCATTCTCCCATGCAGATTTTTAAAATCCGAACACTTCAATCATAAACATCTTTATAACAAAAGAGACATGTGGAAAACCGAAACCTGTTCCATGCTTCTTTTGGCAATACGGATGCAATGATTGTACGTGAGAGCTGCCTAATTGTTGTACACACGATGTACATTGTTTCACTAACACCAACAAGTCGCGAATTATTAGAACAACATTAGAGGAAGTATTTAAAAAGTAAAATTTAAATGGCGGAGTAAACATTGATGGAGAAACACTTACTGATCTTACTGATTTAAAATATAATTTGCATTTGTGTTTATTGTATCATGTATGCAACATGTAACGATCGAACTCACTCCCAAATTATAACTTCATGTTTATCGGTAACTTTCTCCATTAATTCAGTAATTCATGTGTAGCTATCCTGTCATTACGTTTTCATTTTATTTGATCTTTATTAAAATTTTCCATTAAGTTTGTCCATGTTGTGTTCACCATTTTAATTCAATTTCTTTCTTTTTTTTCTTTGCTTTTGTATGATTCCTAACTTTGAACCGATTTATCGTACGTGCTAAATCAATTGCCATTTGGTGCTAATTGCTGTCCTTTTATGTGAATACGGATTGTAATAAATTGATAACTACATAATAGAGGCAGGTCAGTAGCAAATTACAGAAAGTCATAAATAATACATAATGTTTCTCCAAACCAAACCAAATTGAACCCGTAACCCATTAAGTACTAAATGACTTAGAAACAATGTTAATGTTCGATATTTCAAGCAGGAACTAAGATGTATTTAGCATTATAATTATACAAAAGAGAGATTTCAGATTTCAAAACTCAGGTTTACAATCCGTGACAAACATACATACACAGTCGATATATTTCGTAAACAAGATCCCTCCATTCAATATGTATGGGATCAGCTATGATGCATAATACAATACCCCCTTATGAAGATCAAATCAACCATGCGCCGTAAGCCTTCTGCGGACAAAGCCGACTCGACCCGATCCGACTGGTTTTCATTCGGATCGGCTCATTTTTCAGTGCGTCGCGACATACATTTTGCCAGTCGAGAGACATTCGGATGCCAGTCGGGGCTGATTCAACACGATTAATCGGCTCCGACCAACCGGGCCCGACTCTAACCTGATTGAAACCAGTCGGATCGGGTCGAGTCGGCTCTGTCTGCGCCGGGCTTTACACCCTACTCAACTTACTCAAGTTTAGTTGTTTGAGCGGCAGGGTTCACATTTTCCCCAAAGATGTTATATATAACATGGGCGTAGATCTGATACCTATTCATCAGTGGGATGATCTCTTCATTCACCCCCCCCCCCCCCTGATGAATATGTATTACGTAAGTATCTACGCCCATGGTATATAACATATATCTAATTAAATGTAAATTCTTTGTATCAACATATAATATGTTAACCCCTCATTTATGTTCGAAATAAGTTTTTATAGAAATCATACATACGCAGTTTGTGTTTGTACAATAGAAAAGTGTGAATATGACGACAACTGAAACTGTTGTCCACAAACTTAACATACTGGGTTACAAATTTGAGACCACTATCTTAATACATGGATATCTTCAAGAGGCCATAATTGTCTTGCTTCTTGCAACAGTTTGATATGGTTTCACTTTCCTTTAAGTCCCATGCGAGTATAAATGATATCCATTAATATCGGGAATTGTAATAATCAACCGCTGCTGGCATTACTGTCTCACATAATGTAACGTGTGCACCCACAGTAGCAGCAGTATGTTTGCGTGTTATCTATAAAAACCTCCCTGGCCAAGAAAGTGCACTAAAATACCAAGTTCTGCTTTTGTCGGTAAAAATAAAAATGTAGATTTTCATACAAAAAGGCCCCATCACCAGCTTTCATTTGATGCTTTGTTCTCAAGATTTGGTCAATAATTAGCAGAGATGTGCTTGTTTCAATCATAAGTTTTCTACACACATTATGTGAACTTAAAATGCCAATTTCTTAAAAACATGAATTAATGTACCATGATTTCCGACAAGTGCAGGGTTTTGATTATGTCCACTCACAAGTGTAATAAATAGTACGTGCAGATTATGGCGCTTGTATGACTATTTAAATAACCGCCATGAAATGTAGAGTTATCTGCCCAACTATACAGTCGTGCAAGCTAATGCATTGGAAACATAGGCGCCGGAAGTGGGGGGCAGGGGGGGGGGGGGGGGGGGGGCACAACCCCAATCCAAAAAGTGGGGGGGGGGGGGGGCGCGAACAGATTATCTCAGTTTGTTGTAAACATCTGATGAGAGCATAGACATTTTATTCTGTTTTTGTTTAATTCGGATTCTAAATTTCCTTCACAGGTATGGCATGAAGTACACCAAATTGCACCATTTCAAGTATATAAATGCAAAATCTTCCCCGTGGGAGGAGGATACCCCCTCCCAAACGCTCCCCCTCTGGCTCTGCCCAAGCCCTCGGTCGCTTCGCTCCCTCGGGATTCATTATTGGCTGTAAGCCATGTTGTTGGATCATACATGCGCCATATGGTTTATGTTGGAACTGTGTATGACACTAAATACAATATTCATGTGTGAGTTTGGGTGCATATTTATTAGTGCGTCAATTATTTGTTGTCTTCGTGAAAATATATCAAATCAGAACACGCTTTCCCAGATACAGTTAATCTTAAGCCCGAATTTCCTATCTAGGTATGCACCAGATTGCACAATTTCAAGTCCAAAAATGCAAAAGCTCCCTACCGTGGGAGGGGGACACTCCCCTCCCACACCCTCCCCCCGCTCAGTTGCTTCGCTCCCTCGCAATGTCTCACTCTCACATCTGGCTCAAAGTTAGCAACCTAGAGTGTGGTTGGGCATGAGCCCCTACACACACAAATTGTGAGCCCCCTTGGGGTTTTGCCCCCCCCCCCCCCCCCAATCCAAAACTGCTTCCGGCGCGCCTGATGCATAGTTACTTAAGTAATCGATAACAATGTGTTATGTTTAACTCAATCCAGTCTCAATTTAACAATATATGTTGTGATGTACCCGAAGGATCAATTTTAGGACCTATGCTATTTCTGATTTATATAAATGATTTACACTTATGTTCTGATGTATTACAATTTGTTCTTTTCGTTGACGATAGAAATATTTGTTTTAGTCATAAAGATGTACAGTACTTAGAAACGACTATGAATAGGGAATTAATTAAAGTTCATGAATAGTTTACGTTAAATAAATTAGTTTGAAATATTCAGAAAACCTAATTTTTATGATTCTTGGTTAAACAAATATTCAACAACCAATAAAATTGTATATTAATAACACTGAAATTCAAAGGGTTGAGACTGTACAATTTCTTGGAATTTACATAGATGAAAATATGAATTGGAAAAGTCAAACTAATAAGCTCTGCACCCAAATATCAAGAAATATTGGTGTTTTGAATAGACTATGTGAATTTGTACCACAAAATATTGTATTGATGTTATATAACACGTTAGTATTATCCTATTTAAATTATGGAATAACGATCTGGGGATCTTCAAATAAGTACTTACTAGATAGAATATCAATATTACAAAAAAGACTTATACAAATTATTTCACATTCCGGTTTTAGATCTCATTCTGCCCCACTTTTCAACAAATTCAAAGTTTTACCAGTTTATGAATTGTATAACTACAACCTTGGTATTTGTATGTATTTGTATTCTAAGAACTTATTGCCTGCAAACGTTCATTCTTTATTTAATCGTAATATTGATATACATTTCCATAATACAAGAGAAAAACTCAACTATCGTTCTGTTTATGGTCAGTCATCCATCTCACGTACATTGATATATTATAATGGACCACCTTTACGGAATAATCTCCACGAAAATATCAACAATTTTAATTCACTCAATTCATTTAAATTGAAATATAAAGAGTATCTATGAATAATTTATGATATACATGTATTAAGCTAGATAATTTTGATAATATCCAACCTATGTTAATTTGTAAATTATATATGTAATTCTTCCTACGACCACCCCCTTTTCCTTCTACATTATGTTAGTATTCTAATGTGGCTATGATATAAGTCAAATTTGACTTTTTATAGCCTCCCACATTTTCACAATGTACATGTAGTGTTACTTCTTTGTTTGTATTTTATCGTTTTTATCTTTTGTAAATAATGGCATGTATATATTGATGTTGATGATGTGGAAAATAAAGTTCAATTCAATTCAATTCAATACATTCCAGACTTTTTGGCTCTGAAAAAATTATATTTGGTTAAGTTATGTCATGTATGTAATACACATAACGTAATTGTGAATTTCGATGTATACAAAGAAACGACCATATCTCACGACTGACAATTCCAATTAAGCTGAAATAAATTAAAAACCATGAGGAAGCTTAATTATATTCCTTAAATCATAGTAATTATGAAACCTGAAATACACCTCGCAACATTGATCAAACTTGGGGCAATCTGCCATGGCAGGGATCACGCAAATTAATGCAAGTTGTAAATCGATAAAATGACAAAACGTATCGAATTCCACTGACTGTTACTACGATTAAAACAAGCAAATGTGGAGCGATGGAAAATTGCTGCTAATTCCGCCAAAGAATTCTTTGGGACCAATTAAAACAATTATGGGAATTGTTCTAACAGATGGAAAATAAATCTTACCTGTAGGTCCGTCAATGGAGATTGGAAGCAGTTGAAGTTAGTTGGTCGCAGGTTAAACTCGGAGTGACGCTCTGGGGTGGTCTGGTCTGGTGTGCTTCAGATCGTCAGAATGATGAGACTTCGAACATTGTCGAATTCGATAGAATTGTATTGACTTTTGTAGGTACAGTTTGGATAACATTCATCACAAAACAGTGAAACATGATATTTTCCACAAATAACGCAGTTTGTCAATATTCGTATCATTCGTATTTGTTTGGGTTCCTGTTTGGCTATTTTCCAAGGTTTCTTTGCTATTTGTTTGGTCGTATAGGCACGTTAGCAGATAAATTAATAATAATTAGTTTAAATGAATCCATTTTTAAAAGTGCAACGCACTTTCATTTCCCTAGTAATATGTATAGACAACCTAACGCGCACAGAGCTGACTCGATCCGATCCGACTGATTTTAAGTCAGGTTAGAGGCGGGTTCGCTCAGTCGGAATCGATTCAAAATGTTGATTCGGCCTCGACTGACTTCCGACTGGCTCCTGACTGGCAAAATCTGCGTCATTAGGCAACGCACATAGGGCTAATTCGACTGAAACCAGTCGGATCGGGTCGAATCGGCTCTGTCTGTGCTGGGCATTATTAAACTGCAGTTTGTATAATATCACGGGATCTGGAAACCCTATATTTTGGGTAAATATTCGCATTGTAATTATTGCGTGATAGCGAAAGATGGCGCTTTTACTCCCAAGGTTATTTTGCTATTGCTATACAGGGTGGCCCAAATAAAACAGAACGGCATTCTTCCCGAAATATTAGGACGGAATGACTAGTTTCACCAAGAGCCATAACTGTATTGTTTGTTTTTATTTCCGAATCCAATTAAAAATACAACAAAAGTCATAACATTCATCATAAAACAATATACAAAGATGTTAACAATATTCAAATTACAGAGTCATAAAATAATAAATAGTATGTTGCATATTATAAGAAAATTATATCGGGAGGATAGCCCGTTTCAGAACCATCAACACGATGGTTATGTTCTTCCCCGGGGTCCTATTAAACTGATGGTATACATATATAAACATACAGAGTTAAACAAATCACACATTCTGTTTTCAATTACATTACATTACCCTACCCCCTACCCCCCCCCCCCCCCCCCCCCGCCCCCCTCCCCCTCCATCCTTAAGTAACTCTGAGTCCCCCATCCCATACTCCCAACCCAGCCTCCCGAGCCCCATTTATGACTAGCGGGTCATACAAATTCTGCATAATTCCATAATTGCACATAATTATACACATAATTGCACATATATACAAATATAAATATTGAATAATTACAAGGTTATTTGGCTCACTATATCCTAAGCTACTATAATTATGTAATCGTTTTAATTTCTTTATTGAATGAAATTAAGGAATTCAGATTACGGGTATTCGCAGGTAGGTTATTATACAGTGTGCTACCACGATAAAAGAAAGTATACGACTCTGGTTTCACCAGTGTGGAATCTTTGACTCAGTCACTGTGAACAATGATACTAAGATCAGCCATTTTGGTTGAGTAGTTTTCGTGTTAGGTCTCATTTTGTGATCCCATGAAGAAAACAATACATAGATCTGCATTCCTTAGCTAAACCACAAATTGCAAAGAATGCTCAATAACAACGTGTAGTATATGACAAGCAAAATCAAATAATTATCAGGCCTAAGTTTTGTCCAACCTGACATGGGGTCACAAAATGCGACCTAGTAGAACAAAAAACTGCTTAACCAAAATTGCTGATCTTGGGATCATTTGTATGCAGTTACAGATTCCCTATTTATTGAAAATAGTCCCCTTGTTCCTTTTATATGGGAAGTATATGCCATGCTATTTTATTCGGGCCACCCTGTATAATGATATCAAATATAATAAACCACCTGGAACGTTCACACTACTATAGTCTACACTTGTTTATGGTAAAACAACGACATGGGTTAGATTTATTCAAATGATAGATTTATTCAAATGCGCCCCTACAATGGAAAAGCGTTCCGGAACGTGGTTCGATTGTTATCAAAGATATCCTTATTAACGTGGTTCGATTGTTATCAAAGATATCAGAATTAACGTGGTTCGATTGTTATCAAAGATATCCGAATTAACGTGGTTCGATTGTTATCAAAGATATCCGAACTAACGTGGTTCGATTGTTATAATAGATATCCGAATTAACGTGGTTCGATTGTTATCAAAGATATCCGAATTAACGTGATTCGATTGTTATCAAAGATATCCGAATTAACGTGGTTCGATTGTTATCAAAGATATCCAAATTAACGTGGTTCGATTGTTATCAAAGATATCTGAATTAACGTTGTTCGATTGTTATCAAAGATATCCGAATTAACTTGGTTCGATTGTTATCAAAGGTATCCGAATTTAGAAGAATCCTACAATGATGCTGATATAATATTATGACCGAAGTATCACTGCTTAGGGAAAATTGGAATTTGATCACTCTAAAGTTCTAAGGTTCTACTAGATAATAAGTTCTACTAGATAATTAAATTATTTATAATTTTAAAGCCTGCTTCGTTATTTGTTCAATACCATAATGCTTGTATAGATTATTTGAGCAGGTTAACTGGTTAACTACGGTAGAGCTGAATGTGGGGAGGATCTAGAGTGTAATGTTGCGAAATTAATGTTATTATGTGAAATTGAAGGCGTGCATCCCAAATCGACTATTGGTGAAGATGTTTTGTTGTTTTACCTTAGCCATAGTCGTTAGTAAATTTAGCATAATATGAAAGCATGTTTATTGTTCCTTAAAAGTATGTCTCCTATGTAGTATGACATAAGAGAGTGTGCAGTATAGCCGGATTTGGGGCGCATTAATGCTATGAAATAAATACCATGGCTTCTCGTTTGAAGATTCTTACCCAATCAACATTGCGTGTATTGTGTGTACAGTAAATACCAACTGTCGAAAGTGATGTGTTCGAAATGCAATATATTTGACAAAACACGCCTTTCTTTTTTAAAGACACGTGTATTGGAACAATTTCCCATAATAACACGTTCTATACCTTTGGGTCACTGACAGTATGATAGTATTACAGTTATATTATCAGAATATGAGGACATAACAAGCCGGGGCATCGATTGGGTTCGAACTCAGGTCCCGAGATCGGAAATCAAACGCTTATCCGAGCGTGCCACAACAACTCCACAATGTATTTCTACATTTACTGTACATATTTATATTGATAGGTATATGATATTTTTTACAAAGGTATTACTCTAGTATACCTTTTATTTAAAAAGAATATAGATTATATGGAATCATAATATCTTCAATTTTAATTTTGTTCCCTTTATAATGCCTAAATAAAGTTATTGGTGAAGGTATTATTTCGAGAATATGCCAGTATGGTTTGATTCTCAATAATAATATTGCTTTATCTCTTGAAGTAAATAAGTCCTTCCCATTCCACACTGGCTTCAATGTTGGCATATTGAGAGGCAAGGCTTCATAGATCCCCGAGTTAAATGTACTTCTATATTGACCTCGTAAGTCGTAATTCGCGTGCGAAACATCGCTTGGCTCTCGCCAATGTTTATACAGTGTATTGACTTTATCTGTGTAATTATTTGCATTACCTTCAAAATATGTACATGATAATTATCGTCTGCAATTTCATGCAGTGATCACATTGTACATCTAACTTTCAAAAAGTGTGGGGGGGGGGGGGGGGGGGGCAAAACGGGTTTTTGCCCCCCCCCCAAAAAAAAAAAAAAAAAAAGGAAAACAGAAGAGTGGGAACGAAAAAATAACATGTATGAGCTAAGACTTGTTAATGCTATTACGTTATTAGCAAAATAATTTATACATCCATTTTAAGATTTCGCGCGCGAACAGATTATCTCAGTTTGTTGTGTAAATTATGTATCCTGGACTATGTCATATCCAGAAAAGCAGAAACAGTGGTGAAATCGGTGGAAATATCAACATTTATCAGCGATCATGCAGCCGTTCATTGTGCGTTAAATATAAATAAACCACCATCAAAGACTCAGAAAAGGATAACTTTTCGGAAACTTAAAGCAATCAATCATTCTGCATTTTCCGATGAATTGCAATCACTTGAGTTAGCTTCCGATGAGTCTCAGAGTCTGGATGAGCTCAGTGATCACTATGACACATCATTGACTAAAATATTAAACAAACATGCTCCAGCAAAATCATGCTTGGTTGTTGATCGACCTATGAATCACTGGTTTACAGACGAGATTGCTGATGCCAAAAGACAACGACGTAGGCTAGAGAATAAATGGCGGAAGAGTAAACTTGTTGACAGAGAATCCTTCGTCAAACAGAGACTTGCTGTCTCTTCATTGATACAGAAAGCCAAGGACAAGCATTTGGAAGACTTAATAAAGAAATGCTCAGATCAAAGAGAAGTGTACAAAGTCGTCAGTGATGCCCTTCATCGCGGCAAAAAGTCAATTCTCCCTGCTGATTCGGATGAGAGAGATCTCACTGAGACTTTTAACAGGTTCTTCTTCCAAAAGATCGTCAACATTCGTGCTCAATTGGACTTGGCTGCCTCTCAACTAGCTCATTTGCCAACACCCGAGGACCAGCAACCTAGGATTGACTGTCGTTTATCCAGCTTTGAGCCAGCATCAGAGAATGAAGTCGTCAGAATCATCAATAATTCGCCATCTACATACAGCCCTCATGATCCAATTCCAACGTGGCTGCTTAAGAAACATTTTGAAGAAATTGTACCACATGTTACATTAATAGTTAATCGGTCCCTTGAATCCGGTTTATTGCCTTTATATTTCAAGAAAGCGATCATAAAACCACTTTTGAAGAAGCCAAGCCTTGATCCGGATTCTTTCCAGAACTACCGACCCGTTTCAAACTTGAAATTCCAGTCCAAAGTTCTGGAACGAGTCGTCGCTAGTCGCCTCCAGGCCTATCTGGATCATAACAGCTTAACAGAACCTCGTCAGTCTGCTTATAGAAAGTACAACAGCACTGACTCCGCCCTCATAAGGGTTCATAATGATATCCTTCTCTCCATGGATTCAGAGCACGCTGTATTCCTTTTATTGCTCGATCTGTCAGCTGGATTTGACACCACTGACATTGATCTTCTTATCCATCGATTTGACATGCTTGGAGTGGAAGGATCGGCACTATCTTGGATAACTTCATATTTGTGTCACAGGAAGCAATCAGTCCGAGTCAATGACTCATTCTCCTCAGAACAGGAGCTCCTATACGGAATACCCCAAGGTTCAGTCTTAGGACCATTGTTTTTTGTACTATCTATAATACTCCCCTAGCAGAAATGGCTCGTCGTCACAATGTAAATGTTCATTTATATGCCGACGATATACAGCTGTACACATCCTTTAAACTTTCTGAACCTGATAGTGAAGTAATGGCCAAGAGGAAACTTGAATCCTGCATAGCAGATATGAGACGATGGATGATAATAAATAGACTCAAGTTAAATGATGATAAAAGTGAATTTTAGTTGTTGCATCTCAAAGGCATCGTAGTAAGATTCAATGTAATACAATACAAATTGGTGACGTAGAAGTCCAAGCAGTGTCAAATGTTAGAAATCTAGGTGTACAATTTGATTCCACTATGTCAATGTCATCTCACATTAACGCGACGTGTCTTTCAGTATTCGCAATATTAGTAGTATTCGTAAATCACTTTTAAAAGAAGTAGCTGCCTCTGTTATTAATTATTATGTTATATCTTGTTTAGATTATGGTAATTCATTGTTATATAATGCACCAGTTACACAACTTGCTAAGTTACAGAAGGCTCAGAATGCTGCAGCACGAGTTCTTACTGGTATTCCTAAGTTTTCTCACATAACTCCTATTTTGAAGGACTTGCATTGGTTACCTATGAAAGAGAGAATAATGTACAAAATGCTTAGTATGACATGGAAAGCTCTCAATGGTCGTTCTCCTCAATATGTATTAGATTTAGTTAGTGTATATGTAACAAATGGAAATCTTCGCTCCCTGAATTGTAATATGTTATCAGTACCAAAAGTTCAATCGTTGCCAGGTGAAAAGTCCTTTCTGTATTCAGCACCAACATTATGGAATTCTTTTCCAGTTAATGTTAGAAATGCAACATCAATTGAGTCTTTTAAAATAGGTATAAAGACAATTTTGTTTAAATTAGCATTTGATTAGGGACTATTTCGCTCTCCTTTCCTTTCCTTTTTATTTCTATTTGCGCCTGAGAATAGTGTACTAAAGAGTCATGGCGCATTATAAGTGCTCTATATTATTATTATTGTCTGGAGTGAGTACTTTTTCTGTATCGGGGGCCACGTAGTTCCTTGTAGGCTGGAATTGCTCTGGCTGCTTGTGTGACGTGCACCAAATTGCACCATTTCAAGTATATAAATGCAAAATCTTCTCCGTGGGAGGGGGAAACCCCCTTCCACACCCTCCCCCTCTGGCTCTGCCCCAGCCCTCGATCGCTTCGCTCCCTCGGGACTCATTCTTGGATGTAGTTTATGTTAATTGGACCATACATAATGTGGCATATTGTTTATGTTGGAACTGTGTATGACACTAAGTACAATATGTGTGTGTGTGTTGGGGTCCCTACTTATTATTGTTTAAATAATTTGTTTTCTTCGTGAAAAATATATTTAAAATTTCTGGTCGATCAAATCACAACACGCTTTCCCAGATACAGTTAATCTTAAGCCCGAATTTCCTATCTAGTTATGCACCAGATTGCACAATTTCAAGTCCAAAAATGTAAAAAAGCTCCCTACCGTGGAGGGACCTCCCACAGCCTCCCCCCGCTCTTCGCTCCCTCGGGCTCCTCGGCTTCGCTCCCTCGCAATTGTCTCACTCTCACCTCTGGCTCAAAGTTGGCGACCCTGAGTGTGGTTGGGCATAAGCCCCTACACACAAAAATCGTGAGCCCCCTTAGGTCTTTGCCCCTCCAATCCAAAACTGCTTCCGGTGCGCCTGATTGGAAAGTGTATTTAAGATGTTTTGACTACATTGTTGTTTGTTCTATTCTCAATACTATCACGTAAGCCCGTCTGATGCGCTAAGCTCTCTCAAGAGAAGGCGTACAATTATTATTTTGTTTTTTTGTTGTACTAAGATATCGTGTTGGTATCGAAAACCAAAAAGTATTAATCTCAATCTGTTTGCCCCTAGCTCTCTAGTGATGCAATATTCTCATATTTTGTGATTTTCAATGAAATTTTACTTTAAAAGTGCACCTGTAAAGTGTCACATATTGCCCAAAACCAAATTTCAGACTTCAATCCTGTACCAAAATAATTGTAAGGTATGTCCGAATGATGTAAAAGATATCTATCATCATACGAAAGGGGCATTTGAAAAAAATCTAACCCTATTTTATTCTTCTTTTACCATAAGCTAAACAACACGGTAGACGAGAAACAAGGAATCTCCAAGTAATTTTCGTGGAGTTAAACACTTTACAGGCATGGATAACATAATACCTATGCTGATATATCTTCAAAAATAAGCGTTAAAGGGATCTAGTAACTTTGTTGACATGTGCAAATTGATGAATGGTTGTTGCAATGTATATTGATGTTATCTCATATGTCCACAGGGTATTGTGTGAAAATTTCAAGTCAAATGGGCATTGCATGGCCAAGTAATGAGCGAAAATGCAAAGTGATATTCACTAACTCACTGCACTCACTTTGTACACGGTTTCAAAACTCCCCCGTTGATTTCTGGTGAATAGAGTACAGTTTTGGTCAAACTGAATTTAAGTAACCAAAACCTGCACCATTACATTACAAACTAACAGTTATAACTCCACCATGTTTAAAAGGAATACAACATTACAAATGACTAAGAAAAAAACCTGTTATCATTCAAAAAGAGGCATTCAATCTCAAAACTTATCCATCTTAAATAAAATATTGTGCATGTGATGTTTTGTTGAAATAAACATTCGATAGAGACATAATCAACAACTATCTAAAAACCTCTTTTGTACAATTTTGAAAAGAGGAAACATTTTAAAACGAATTTTAACGGCTGGTTCAAAATTCTCTTACAAATGTGGGGCCCCACATTTATTACAAAGGGTTATGTTAATGAACATTTCAGCCATTTCTGAACCCATTTTGATCAAATAAAGTTTAATCTGTCATTAAAATATTATGCTCTTTCAAATTTGACACTCAGTTTTCCATTATCTCACAAAAATATTTTGTGTAGCGCCCTCTATACCAAAACTCAACTATCCCTTTAAATTTAATAGGAAGTAGGGGATACAATCTGTCATCAATTTTTCATTCCAGTGTTCCTTTTTTATGATAATATCAAACGTTTTGATTGAAGTCTCAAAGATCACTTTTGAACAAAACAAAAACATTTTGAAGTAGATGGATCCCTTTAACTTGATGGTAGGGACATACTTTCACTACAACAGGTTTTTACAAAGAAAGGTAACTTTTATCTGATACACACTGGGTCCACACACACTTAATGAGTAGTGTACAACTTTTATTGATTTTGTACAGAGGTGCAATATTTGATAAGTTTCAAAAATCTATTCTGCTTAATGTGGGTTATATTGATCAATTATTGAATTATAGTAAACATACTATTGGTTATGACACAGATATGCATAACATAACATGATTTTTGTACATCTCAGTATATGTCATAGATAGAGATCGTAAAAGTCATGTTAATATTATTTTGTTGTGATCGTAACCGAAAATGTTATTTCGTCTTCATGACCCCTAGTTTCAAAGCATTATGGTTTGCAGACTGGGGAGAATATAAGCATTACGATGTGTACGAATTTAAACTAATATTAATTAAAATATATTTGAATGCAAATGTGTTGTGTGTGCAATTTCTATTGAATGTACCACAATCATGTCAATATGGAAGGCGAACAAATTCCCTCTGAATTAAGGAATGAACACAAAAATTGCTACCAAATATGGATGCGGGGGAGCAAGGTACACATTTTGCTCCTGTGTAGTAGTGCACTATATGCCCCAGTTTATGATCGGAGTTTTGAGATTCAAATTGTAATTTGTGTACTTGTAATGTATTGAATTTACAACAAAGGAAAAACAAACGTGCAGTATTGTTTGCCTGGGTTTTTCCCATCTACCATACACACGCTTCAGTAATTGTAATACCAATTATGGGAGCAAAGGCTACGCTTCGGGTAATAGTCATTTCGAGCCCACCTCAGTAATAATATTTGAATATCACAAGAAGCCCATTCGTTAATGTATATAGTTAGTTTACTCATCAGGTTATAGCCTCTTCGGTGCGCTTGCAATGTTCTCCCATCATAACAGGCGTATGTTATTACCCCTGTCATCGGATACACACCCCCACTCAATCCCTCAATCCAGCGCTCATTCCAACCAGTGCTATTTTAAAAGTGCACAGATGCTTGAACGAACATCCCCAATCCTACCGAGGACCCATTTATTACACGTGAGAGGAGAGCAGTAATTATGATTAAGTGCCTTGCTGAAGGGCAAATTTACCAGGTAAAATGTGTCTCGAACCCATGGCCTTCATATTGAAATACCAAAGCACACCCCACTCAACCACGAAGCTTCCACCTAATCGAGATACCCACTAAATTGTGACAGCATAGACCCCGGGATCCCGATTAAGAAGCCCTGTCTGTATACTACAATATTTAAGACATACTACAACTTTCGAGATATGTTGTAATTAAATCTGTACTAACATATTACGTGTCTTTTTATATTTAACAATTTTATTTTCAAATCAGTTATGGGCCACCTGAAGCATAACTCTTGCATAATGCACATCGATACAGAAACCTTTTCCCGTTTCGATACATTTTATAACAAGCAAAGAGTAGACAATGATCTTACTTATCAGCTCACTCTTTACACACGTTAAATACAACCCAATTTTACGTTGTGAGTGGATCTACTGTACATTTTATTTCACGTTTTGATTGGATCTACTATACATTTTATTTCACGATATTCAATTATCGGATATAATACAAATACAATACTCGAGTTCATGCATGGTCCATGGGTCCAAACTCCAAAGCGACAATGGCGTCCCTTTGCAAACATTTGGAGGTTGCAATTTGCAACCTCCCTGGACATTATTCGGGCAAAAAACACCTCAGGCAAAGCATGTCAAATCTTGGGGGGGGGGGGGGGGGGGGAATGTCACATTTGGGCAAATCCGTGTCATTTTGTAGGCAGAGTCATGTTACATTTTGGCAGATTTCGGGCAAAAACCGTCCCATATTCGAGTAAAATAATTTTTGGGCATCAAAGAGAGCAATATTTGTTTTGTCAGCTAAATATTGGAAGTATAATTATTCGGGCACATAACTTATTTATTACAACAGAAATACGGAGGATAGTGATGCATTTTCCCCAACAATCATAAGTTGTTCTAGTCACTGAAATTTAGACGATATCTCGTCTTCTTTAACATGTTCACAGTAAATTGTCTATCTACCTAGAAGAACACGAGAGGTCGTCGAAAATTCCGTGAATTAAACAATTGTATGCTACTTAGAAAAGGGATGTTCTATTGACGAACTTATAATTATAATGGTTCATTATGTTGATGGCGATGTGAAATCATTTGTTTAAGGACCCCTTAAATAGTTCATTGTATATTGCAGACTCTCGCCTGCAAAACGCTGTTTGAAGTAAACACCTATTTTGTAAATATCCCGAACAATGTTCTCCCTGATAGTATTGTCCTCGAAAACGGTTTAGAATGGAATTGTCGGTTTATATTCACTTGGTCTAATACCACTTGGTCCAATCATCAGTTCGTCTAACTTCACTTCGGCTAAACCTATTTGGTCTAATCATCACTAGGTCTAATGCCCATCTAGGCAACTGCCGTTTCGTCTAATCACCAAATGGGCTAATTGTCACTTCGTCTACTTTTTTTCCTCATTTCGTCTATTATCACTTCGTCTAATACCAGTTCGTCTAATTCTCAGTTAGGCTACTCTTCACTTGGTCCATATGCAATTGGTCTAATTACCGTTTGGTCTATAACCATTTGGTCCAATACCATTTCGTCTAATACCATCAGGTCTATTTTCCACTTGGTCTAAAAGCAGTTCGTCTAATGCCATTTCGTCTAACGACCATTTAGTCTAATTCCCATTTGGTCTAATTCCCATTTGGTCTAATGACCATTTAGTCTAATTCCCATTTGGTCTAATTCCCATTTGGTCTAACGATCGCCCACACTGACCTGTGTGGTGGCCACCGCCTGTATACCGTATACCGTATGAACGATTCCATAAGGCTGTAATTATGGTTACAGTCCGTTATTCGGAAGGTTCGTTATTCCGAAGGTTCGTTGATCCGAAAATAAAATCGGGTTCGTTATTCTGAAGGTTCGTTAGTCCTAAAATGAAATTAGGGTTATTAACAAATACGACGTAGAAAAGAATTTGATTTTTTTTTTTAAATTCTAGTAAAATTGTATAAGAATCATTTGTAATATGTTGTTATAAACTGAAATGAATTTCCTCAAAAATGATTTATTTTTCTTTGTAAAACAGTGCAATAAGAATGAGATATTTGAGATATATTTATATCTTTCTCATGTACAAAAAACCTGAAATTAAACCAAAATCAATTTTATATTATATAATTATAATTATGCATGTCATAAAGTTAGATTTTTCTGCTTGATATCAGTCCAAAATATCTTAATTCTAACATTTTATTTGCCTGAATTGTATGTATTTCATCATAAATAGCAACTAAGGGCAGGGGCGGATCTAGCTTTTTGCTAAGGGGGGTGTGGGAGGGGGTGCCCCCCCCCCCCCGTTAAGGAGCTTTTGCATTGTTTTAATTGAAACTGTGCAATCTGAAGGTGACAATGAAGCCTGGATGAAATAATGCTTTTAGGTAGTGCTTCAATATGGTAAAGTATCATATTCATATTATAGTGTAATTCATTACAGAATCCTTAGCTGAAAACAATCAGATGTTAAATTTGTTTTGTATGTGATTTACATAATAATTGTTGTGAATAGTTAATAGTTGTATTGTTGTACATATACTCTGGCCATTTGAAAACATATGATAATACATTAATGTTGGTACAATTATGATGTGTATTAGTGAAGTTGTATGTTCTTAATTGTTATCGTTCTCTTTTCTTGCCATGCATAGGGGCTGTTTTTATTAGACTTCGAATACATGCATACACGTCAATACTTTGTCGTCCGTCTAGTTCATTTGAAATCCCTGCGTCGTTTCAAATATATTTTGTATGTTTTTGTTGTTATATAATCCACAATATTGTAACTGTACTTCTGTTTGTAGTAAGAAGGTTAAATTGTACACGTACATGTTATGTCTAGTGGCCAATGCAGTTTATACAGGGTAACTTCCAAACACTACGGCCGTATGCTGCATGACTGGCTCTAGTGAATGATATTGTCGGTCAATTACAAAAGATGTTACAATAAAGATTTCTGTTACATTATTTTAAACAACGTGTTACCTGTTATTTAATTGTATCCAAAAGTATGAGGGAACATGTGTCATCGGGAAGAATGAAAGTATAATCTCTTGTATAATGTTTGATGTGTGTATGCCCCTTGCAGACAGATATATAATCAATTGTAAGTCAGATCACTTGTTCTAAATGCGCAAATCTGATTGGTTTCAATTCATTGTTAGGACACTTATTGCAAAATGACACTTAAACAATGAAATGAAAACTTCGGAAAGGATTATAAAAATTACTATTTTTGAAACAAATATCAATAAAAAACATAGAGAATTTAGATATGTTCTGTATGCAGAATTAACAGATATTGTATTCTTTTATCGATATTCATCTTCAAACACATTTCGCTTTGAGAGTCCTTGCTGAACTGATTGTTTAATGACTTTCATACTTTGAGCTAAATAACCTAATTAATATGAATGTGGAATTGAAATCTCGTACAACTACAAGCAATCATCTCGTATGGTAAAAACAACTGGTATACCCCCCCCCCCCCCGCAGGCATCAATAGTCTTACACATATCTACAACAGTCTCAAAAAACAACCAAAAAAAATACTTTGGCAAGGACTCTCAAGTAGTTTGTCACCTATTTTCCAATGCTTAAATAAAGACAATTTGACTTTTAGACTACAGAGAGGAGCAAACATGAATCACAGGTTAACATTAAGATATTTCACAGGCATTTATAACATTATGTTTTCACAAAATATAATTGTATTACACTCGTTATTTAGTGGTAATTTTAACTTGTCTAGTTTCGTACGGGTGCATGGGGGTGCAGCCCCTGAAATACATCAACATAAAATAACACACTATATAACAATTAAAATGTGGTCATACCCCCTCTTTCAACACCTATCATATCAAACTTCCATTAGACCAAATGGTCATTAGACCAAATGGGCATTAGACAATGTGGGCATTAGACCATGTGGGCATTAGCCCAAGTGGGCATTAGACCATGTGGGCATTAGCCCAAGTGGGACATTAGCCCAAGTGGGAGTAGACCAACTGTCAATTAGACCAAACGGGAAGTTGATGAAATGGTTATTAGACGAAGTGAGAAACTGCCCATCTGGATATAGCCGAAGTGGGTATAGCCCTAATGGATATTAGACGTTGTGGTATTAGACCAATAGAATATTAGACAATCTGGTGATTAGACGAAATGGCATTAGACTAAGTGGGTTTGGACCAAGTGGATATTAGACGATAAGGGTATAGCCCAAATGGTTATTAGACGAACCGGCTATTGGACCAAGTGGTTGTAGACGAAATGGGTTTAGACTATGTAGGATTAGACGAAGTGGGTTTAGACCAAGTGGGGGTTTACCGAATTGTCTACATAAACACAATTATTTATTAGATTTGTGTTAATGTACCCATTTCCAATAGTTTGAAAACAAACACAAATACATTAAAACAATGAAAAGGGGTATCCATTGGACGCATTAAAATGTACATAAAATGTGCATCCCTATACTGTCATTGTACAGTCAGTCGAATGCATACTACGCCCCTGAAAACTCCTCTAAGTTTGACTCTGTCAAGTAGACCAAGCGGTTTATTACCAATGAATACTACTTCTATACTATCAATTGTACTACTACTAATAATGCTAATAGTTTCGTTGACTTTTCAGGTTATGTCCTCTTCAGTGCGTTTGCAATGTTCTCCCATAAGAGCATGCGTCTCCCTGTCATCGAAAACACCCACACTCAATATCTTAAAAGCGCAACACGAATGATAATAAGTCTCGTCTTGTAAATCGAATCAAGATTATGGCGCTTGTATGACTATTTAAACGACTCCCATGAAATGTACAGTTATCTGCCCAATTATAGTAAACTACTGACTACTGACTAGTGCATGTGCATAACAGATTGTTTGGAATGTAATGCTAGTATATGTTAAAGGGGTATTACAGTTTTGGTATGGCTGAACTTTACTAACCAAACCTGGACAGTAACATTATAAACTAATAGTTATAACTCCAACATTGCTCGAAAGGTATATGTGATGTTTTATTGAAATAATGATTAAACAGAGAGATCATCAACAATTATTTAAAAAACGCTTTTGAAAATTTTGGAAAAAGTGTAAGCATTTTAAATTTTTTTTTAAGAAACCGTCTAATTATTTGGACCCCAACTAATTATAGGATCAGATATATTTATTGATATTACAGCCGTTTCTGGACCGATTTTGACCAAATAAAGTTTATTATGCCATTATAATTGCATGGTCTCTCAAAAAATTGTGATGTGCAGCGCCCTCTCTACCAAATCTAAACTACCCGTTTAAAGGTGCACCTGTAAAGTGTCAGATATTGGCTAAATGACATTTGAGAATTAAATCCCGTACCAAAATCATTGTAAGATATGTACAAAAGATGTGTCAAAATTTCATTGAAAAAGAACACTGCTTTCCTGGTTAAAAAAGCAAAAATATGCGTCAGCTATTACAACGAATTACTGTATGACGTGTATGAGGTTTATGACCGTTCATTAACGCTCTTGAGCTGAATGATATAATGTCGTCAATTGAAAACATCTAACCCTATTTTATTATTTTCTTACCATAAGCTAAACAACACGGTAGAAGAGAAACGAGGAAGCTCCAAATAATTGTTCGTGGAGTTAGACACTTTACAGGCCTCTCTTTAAGCATTATTAATGGATATCAAATAAATAATACCTATCTTCCAAAATAAGGGTTAATAAAAAGTGTATTTCTGTGAAATGGTATGTCCGCTGAGTGATGTATTCAAACTGTATGTTATATGAATATTAAACAGCCGAGTAATGGTTATTTGGTCGATTACGAGGGATATGTGAATATTTATGGTTAGGACACCGGTCTCAAGCAATGTGGATGTCCCGATTTAGATTCACGGCGACGGAAGCCTAATTGTCTTGCTGGTTTTATTTATAACGTACACGTTTATTCACGTATTTATTATTTATGAAGTTGCAATAATTTAACCATAAGTATTTACATTTATAGACGGGCAGATTTTAAGAAGTTTGAAATTGTCAAAGCCTTGTTCATATTGATATACCAATAAATATCAATTGTATGAAGAAAATCACGCTTCGTAGTCTAACACGTGGTATTCAGGATCATCTCTTCAAGTACTAAATCTATAAATCATCGATGAATTAGTTGTTTTTCTTGTAACAATATAAAGGAAAACTAATATGTTACATCACAAATTTGATTTAATCACTGAAGTGTTCTTATTAAGAAAAATGAATGTGATATTTGCTTTGTACACACGGAACACAATAAAGGGTCTGCATACTTATGCAGCTATACAAATCAATGAGTCCAAGCGACCCTGTATTATAGCTAGCAATATAATTACACTGAAATAATATGGTCATGCTCTAATCGTTTCAGACAAGCCCTGAAATTGTATTTCTTTCATATAAGACACAAATCTCAACAATATATTTGTTTTTGCTTGCAAACTGTGTCTTTAAGGCGTTATTTAGTTTCAGCGTGGATATTTCAGAAGTTTAGTAGCAGTATAGAGGTGGCTTTGCAGTATTACGTTTGCGTATATTGTGTGTTATTTCTATTAAATTACTTACAGTGGAAGGCAAACAACATTTTCCCACGGTTGTCCCATATGCAAATAGGATGTCATATAATGAAAGCATAATGGAACACAATACCAATACCAACGTTCCAATGGCGCAGAAAACATGCGGGTGTGTACGTAAATACGTGTTATGTGTTTAGGTGTGGGGGGGGGGGGGGGGGGGGGGAGGTGGAGGAGTTGGTCCCCCATTAGGCATTCCTACCCTGAAGGCTCATGAACTTTGGGAAAATTCAACAAACAAACCACATGGATCTTTTACAGTTCTGTTGTACACTGATGTTCGGCTTATATTATCAGAAAACTGGAATGTTTTGTTTTGTTTTAAAATCCTCCCCTTGTTACGGTTATAGGTATGATTGAATTGTATAGTATTTATGAACGTTTTTTTAAAATTGATTTCATACACATTGAATAGGCAGTAGAGCATACAATCTGACACCAATTTTCCATTCATGTGTTCCCTGTTTATGAAACTACCAAAATCTTACGATGATATCATGATGATTGAAGTCTCAGATATCACTTTGGGAAAAACTTATTAATAATTCAATAATTTGTCGGATTTACCGTTGGGATCCCCATTGGGAATACTAACCGTGAACTCCTAAACATCCTTTCCCTGTGATAAAACGTTTTCTTCTGGAGGCACACGCTGCGACCAAACCCTGGTTTAAAATGTGTGAAGTGCCAAGTTGCCCCCGATTTGAAAGGTACTGTCAATAGCAAGCGCTGCGTGTTCAAAGTCCATTCCATATTATATTGGCAACGTATTGATGAAATACGTAGGGCTTGTTCAGTGTACACCCACTCTGCACGTACCCGTCTAGTATTGGTACTTGTCGAATTTTCCACGGTTCATGCATTTCTTTATATCAAACCAATTCCCCACATCAAACAAATAATACAAAGGCAGCCTCTATAAATAGTACAATATCAATATAAATTCAACAAAATAGACGATTAAAGTTTCACGTCTTTCGTCTATCGATATGGAATGATCCATAAACCTATTGCATTCGGGAACACCAAGCCCTATAATTGACTCTCTTATTGTCTATGGTGAGTTATAAGTCTTGTAGGGAACATGTATTCAAAGAGATCTAGTAACTTGGTTGGCGAGAGCAAAAAATGACGAGTGACTACTACAATGTGTATTGTAGTAATCTGATATATCCACAAATAATGTGTGAACATTTCACGTTAATTTGAATTTTGGGCTGAGATAATTATGACCAAAAATGCAAAGTAATATTGACTTACTCATTGTACTTACGTTGTTTATATCCCGTAGACGATTTGAAATCTGAACACTTCAATAGTAAATATCATTTGAACGAAATGGAAATTTGAAAAACCGACACCTGTCCCGTGCTTTTATTGTTAATATGAGTAGGAAAAGGAATTAGAGAACCACTAGAGTTCTAAATAAGTTTTGAGGATATGGCCACTATAACTAAGTCCCTTTAAGAACCCATACAGTATTTGATTTTACAATGGAGCCATGGTTCGTCTCGCCTGCATAAAAAGCTCTTAGAGACTAGAGTTTACTGCCACTAGATATGGTTTTGAATGGAAATCATCACAATGGTTTTATTGACATGTAGACAAATAATACATCATGTGCTGGTATAAGAACACATGGAAAAGGAAATACAAAACCGTTTTCGGCAATTTAGATAGGTTACTTAAGATTGAGAAAGCTCATGGACATTTTGATGGAATGCAACAGCTATTTCCGAATGTCTAGTAATAGCATTTTCTTGGATTTGTCATAGAGTCAAGGGCTATGACATACTAGTACGAAAACTATGACACATTCATAGCGATTTCCCAAAGCGACATATTTGTTTTAATGACAAGTCCTTTGTGAAATCGATATTTGTCGTATAAAAGAAATGTGTCATTTGTCGTATAAATGGCAATTGTTGCTACGACGTTGTTTTTCTCCTTTTACGAATTATAATTATAGAACATGTCGACGGTCAGAAATTGTGTTACTCTACACATGTTGCATAATATTTTGTATCACGAACCACACAGAAAAATCCAAGTATTTTGGTTTGACAATTTGATAAAAAGAAAAGTTTAGACAATAATTATTGAGTCTATCTATCTAGCCTATGTCTCTCCACTGCAGAAGGAAGGCCTCTTCATCATCATTCCATCTTCTTCTATCTTGTGCTAGTCGCGTCCATGTAACACCCCCAAATTCTTTGATGTCATCCATCCAACGTCTACTCTGTCTGCCTCTTCGTCTGGTTTGTGTTCTTGGTGTCCAGTTAGTTATATTATGTGTCCATCTATTATCTGTACGACTTGCAAGGTGGCCTGCCCATCTCCATTTCTTTGTTTTTATTTCCTGTATGATATCCCTGGCATTTGTTTCCTTTCTTAAGTCCTCATTTCTGACCTTGTTTCTTCTTGTAACTCCTACCATAATCCTCTCCATTGCTCTCTCTGTGACTCTAAGCTTCTTTTCCAATTTCTTAGTTGTTGCCCAAGTCTCTGCCCCGTAGGATAGTACCGGAATTGTGCATTGATTGAAAATGTGTCTGTTGAGGGAGATTGGAAGATTTTCATCTCGGAGTATAATGCTGAGTTTCCCAAATTTCACCCAAGCTAGCTGTATTCTTCGTCGCACTTCTCCTGCTGTTTCATTTTCAAGAGTGATGTTTTTACCTAGGTATATGTAACTATTCACCTTCTCAATTGTCATGCCATCAACTGCAATTGTATGGTCTTGTAGCTGGTTGCTCATCATTACTCATAATTATTGAGTAACCAGCTCAATGTTTTAAAATTAGAAATTATTTTTTTATATTAATTAGGTTTATGTTGGTATAGATGGTAGGATCTCTCTAGTAAGGGTTCTTCTTGACAAATCTGTCTCACGTCCTTTTTGTCTTTGGCAGCTCTAAAGTGGTGTCCCAAAACCGAAGACGTATGCCTGGATTCTGTATTAAACCGGAATTGATTGAAAACATTTGGTGGCCTTATTTTTTGAACCAGGGCAATGCAGTTATACGCATTTATAATGAAACATTCATTCATTACACGGATCATTGACGAGTTGCAGAGCTATATAGCTTATTGCAAAACAAAATGTAATCCATTGCAAATTGAATCAGGCAATGGGAAAGATTTGCATTCGTGATATTTATCAAAATGGATGATTACATAATAGATTCTTCTCTTTCATAGCTTTGAAAATAGTGTAACATTAATTTTCCAAGATAATCTCCCAAGACTGACAAACAAAATTTATCTTAAAGTAAATATTATCGGAAGCCTAGTTCAATCTTCCTTTAATATGACAGTAAATAAGATATTTTTTTCAAATTATATTCATACCTAATCAAATATCTAATGACTGTATAATTGTGGGTGCGGTTCGTTATTCCGAAGGTTCGTTATTCCGAAGGTTCGTTATTCCGAAGGTTCATCATTCCGAACACGCAAATTTCCTAAACCTGAGTGTTCGTTAATCAGAAAATGAAATAGGGTTCGTTAATCCGAACATTTGTTGCATTATTCCGAAGATTCGTTATTCCGAAGGTTCGTTATTCCGAAGGTTCGTTATTCCGAATGTTCGTTATTCCGAAGGTTCGTTATTCCGAAGGTTCGCTATTCCTAAAATGAAATCGGGTTCGTTATTCCGAAGGTTCGTTATTCCGAAGGTCCGTTATTCCGAGGGTTCGTTATTCCGAAGGTTCGCTATTCCTAAAATAAAATCGGGTTCGTTAATCCGAAAATTAATTTGGGTTTGTTATAATGCTATAATTTCATATAAAGAGATAAAATAAACTTAAATGTTTGATTGGTCTGGCCAAGGGAGGGAAAGGGGGAGGGGTATGCTTAATGCAGGCTGTAAATAAAATAAACAAAACACAAACTATAGTATTATAACAAGCCCGATTTAATTTTCGGAATAACGAACCCGATTTTATTTTCGGATCAACGAACCTTCGGAATAACAAACCTTCGGAATAACGAACCTTCGGAATAACGAACCCGATTTTATTTTCGGATCAACGAACCTTCGGAATAACGAACCTTCGGAATAACGAACCTTCGGAATAACGAACCTTCGGAATAACGAACCTTCGGAATAACGAACCTTCGGAATAACGAACCTTCGGAATAACTGAACCTTCGGAATAACGAACCTTCGAAATAACGGACTGTAACCATAATTGTTGCGACACACAGTACATATCGAGTTATTGGTGCATGGGTCCGAGGCATGCATGCATTGTATCAGTACTGGCGTACGTACAGCGGCATTTGTATTAGTCCCGATTTTATTTTCGGATCAACGAACCTTCGGAATAACGGACTGTAACCATAATTGTTGCGACACACAGTACATATCGAGTTATTGGTGCATGGGTCCGAGGCATGCATGCATTGTATCAGTACTGGCGTACGTACAGCGGCATTTGTATTAGTCCCGTTTATCATAACGTACGTGCACATTCAGCCATGTAATGTGCATGGTGATATAGACAGCAGCAGCTGTGAAGCTACTACCGAGAGTAGACGCAATAATATTCGTTGAACGTTTATAATACACGATGAAAGGAATATCTGTTATCAGCAGCAGCAGCAACATTGTATAATTTTCAACGATAATCATTAATCACCGTATTCAATAAAATGTGAGACGTAATCGATCCTTCATTTTTTTCTTCGGAATATCAATTAATATACGCAATCATGATGGAGTCATGTGGACATATACTGTTGGGAAGCCAAACATAATGTTAGTCCCATTCACTCACATAACTGGAATTGACTAAACAGTCAATACAGTTTGTTGCCAACCACATTATCTCTTGTTGCGTGTTTGGCGGGATTTTACATTACTGATTTAGCAATGGAAATTAATTAATTCAATTAAAGGGATAGTTGAGTTCTGGTAAGGAGAGTACAGTTTTAGTGAAACTGAATTTTAGAAACCAAAACCTGCATCATTACATTACAAACTAATAGTTATAACTAGAAAGGAACACAAAATTACAAATGACGTAGTAAACATCATGTTATCATTCAAAAAGAGCCGTTAAAACGTAAGAGGGCGCTCTCTAAACACTCATCGGTTTCAACCATTTTGAATAAAATATTGTGCATGTGATGCTTTGTTGAAATAGTGATTAGATAGAGAAATAGCTAACAACTATTTAAATACCTATTTTGTAACTTTTTGAAAAGAGGAAGCATTTTTTTGAATTTTTAACGGCTGGTTCAAAATTCTCTAATAAACCCGGGGCCCCGGGTTTATTACAAATTGTTATATTTATGGATATTTCAGCCGTTTCTGAACCGATTTTGATCAAACAAAGATGATTTTATTGTTTAAATATTATGCTCTTTCAAATTTTACACTCAGTTTTTCATTACCTCACAAACCAATTAAGTAGTCTAGCGCCCTCTCTACCAAAACTCAACTTTCCCTTTAAGGTAAGTAAATACTCGATCATTATTATCTTTCCTTTGTGATGATGATCGTATTGACTGAAAATTGCTTTGTCTCAACATATTGATGTGCAATTGTTCTAATTGTAAAAATGTTCTTGTCACTACGTCGATAGCTGAACAATTCCAAAAGCTTTCATTAAAATATTGGTAAAGCGTCATCATATATATATTTTAGTAATGTGGTCTTGTTTTATTTTTTATTTTATAGTTTTGGATTCCCCGTAATCGAATGTATCTAGCAATGTTTTACTCGTAGGGGGTAGCTTCTGTTTGGAACTACATTAATTTGTTTATAGTGAATGTGCGATCCAACGGAAAAAAATACCCCGGCCTCATTAATAATGATAATGAGATTCATTGTGCAGATATACATCAACGTGAGAAGGTGTCCGCAATGTTTCAGATGCACAAAATGTAGTTGTAGTTATACGTTTGTTGATATCATGTGTGTATGCAATATGCATATACCATGTATACAGTGGTTGATGCATATAAAGCATTCATTTTTCGCTGAGCGAATCTTTATATTGGTGATAATTGAAAGACACCATCGTGTAATAATTTGTTGGAAGATGTACAATGTAAAAAGTAGACGCACATTTCAGTCTTAAAATGGATGTCTTATTTCTGGCGTGGTCCCCGTGGAGTAAAAATTGCAACGGTTTACCCTTTTTTTGTGGAAACTCTCAACCGATCCACGTTGACCGTTTAGTTCTTGCCACATCAGTATTTAATGCGGTAGGTAAGACTTTTGCAATCATCAATTTAATGTATACAACATGTTGACAATAGTTAATATAATACGAGTGCGCGCTCCCAATTAAACTCCGTCTAAATCAAAGGAGCATTGCATGGCAATACACCAATAACAGGATTATAGGAGCATCTGATTTCATCCTACTTTCTTAGCACAATTTTAATACATTCACTGATGATGTTGGGTCATCAAATATATATCAGTAAAAGAACTTCGAAGTTTTTAAAAATATGTTTATATTTCATTACTATATGGTGTATGTGTTTTTATTCTTTGTCAGATCACTTGCAATGTAGATTTTACTATTATAATGAGCATGGTTTTAATTTAATTCCCTCGTGTTGAATTTCAGTTTTTCAGTATTAATATCTGTATTATATTTGCAATTTTCATTATCATTAATATAATTATTTATATTATTAGTATTATATTACTATTATTATTATAATAATTATTATCTCATATTTATTATTAATACTATTGTGTATAATAATATATTAAGTAGTGCTCGTGGTGTTATTATTTTGATTATTATTATTATTATATCATTAATGTTATATCATTTTTACATATTGCATTAGTATTTAGGTTATTATAAACCGGACATTTTGTATACATCATATCTGTCAAGTACACCTCCATCACCGCCAGTATTATTGACATCAAACCTCCAGACATGCCACCACTCCTGAAACCACTGCACAACAATCACCTCTACCAAACTACGTAATCATCACACCACACTACAACCGCCATACATTCGCCAATATCACACCACAATTACCACCACCACCATGGGCGTAGATATGTTGATACCCATTCAAGGGGGATGATCTATTCATTCATCCCCTCTGATGAATATGTGTTACGGAAGTCGCTACGCCCGTGACCACCACACATTTGCCACACCTACCAGCATACCTTAAATCGTCATCACCACAACACAATCGCAACAATAACACGAGTCACGGCCCGGCAGCGTCACCTCGTATTCAGAGGTAGGACACATGATCGTTCTAGAGGTTGGAAATTACCCCCTATTTCACAGGGTTTCAAATACATTTTCAGGAAATTAGACCCCTTTTTATCGCAAAAACGAGTACAAAGAGACCCTAATTTCGGCATTTCTGGTACATAAAGACCCTCTATTTTCACGATTTCAAGTACACAAACAAAAAACTATTTTTTTATGACTCGATTATACCAGGTCCACAGTTATCATGGAAACAAAATAAATAAACTGTATAATACATCATGAATTTTTATTTTCTTGCAATATTGCTTTACTCATACCGAAACAACCCTTCGAAGAAATGACACAAATAAATGAGATATTGATACACAGCTTTACCTCAAATTTGATTTAAAAAAAACATGCAATGTATCATGCACAGTGTAATAAAGACTAGGTAACAGTATCTGGAAATGATTTAGATCAGGTCCAGACTGGTGCTTAAGGGTCAACATCTATGCTCACCCCCGTGTACAAAGTAGACTTTGAGCCTTTTACTGCATTGTCCTTTTCCAAGTCTGAATAAAGATGAATCTCGTGGTAGTGGTTTAGGGTTAGGAAAGTAATAGTAGGGTCAACATGTTTTGGTCCAAGTGACACCTTTGACAGCAGCCATGATATGGATGCAAGGTTCATCTGACCAGCCACTGCATGCACACCACCAACGCAGGAGTAAGTTCCCAACAGTTTTGAGCATAAACTTGGCATACCAGGTTCTGAGCAGAGCTGATTGTGGTTCTGAGTTTGAGCTTGCAATCGCTATCTATTATCGGTCATCGAGCTTGATGTCAGGGAACGATGACCAAGATTCGTCAAGCGGGCACGATGACTAAGATTCTTCATAGAAGTCGCCATCAAGGTTGATGTCAGGGACGATGACCAAGATCCATCAAGCGGGCATGATTATCATGATTCTTGGTAGACATCGCCATCCATCATCGTCATCGAGCTCGAAGTGGGGCACGATGACTAAGATTCTTCATAGAAGTCGTCATCGAGCTTGATGTCCGGGAACGATGACCAAGATTCTTCAAGCGGGCACGATGACTAAGATTCTTTATAGAAGTCGTCATCGAGCTTGATGTCTGGAACGATGACAAAGATTCGTCAAGCGGGCACGCTGTTCAAGATTCTTGGTAGAAATCGCCATCCATCATCGAGCTTGACGTCGGGTACGTTGGCCATGGCGACCAAGATATTCCCTATTAATATAAAGAAAGGAAGAGAATTTAATTACATACTACATAGACCTCGGTCAACTGAAATAATATGCAGTTTACACACGCACACGTTGTGTTTTTGTTACCTTTTCATAAAACACTGCTTATTATTTGATACACTTCTTCTTATGCATGTATGGTTATGAAAAGGGTTTCATGGGAACATCTTCCATTCAAGAGTCTTCGTGGCTCGATGGTTTGAGCACCGGTCTAGCAATCCGGAGGTCTCAGCTTGATTCCCGGCATAGGCAAAGCCAAAGCCGGCAAAGAAAGCCGGGAATCGAACCGTACCATGGCATAACATGATAAAATAAAACCATTATTGTACTTTTACTTTCAGAGCTAGCTCTTCATTGTCCACCCCACTGTATTTAAGGCACAGCAGACCTAATAAAACAGATCAATACTTAAATAATTACTGTAAAATCAATACACACCTTTTATTCAGAACAAAAGTGTCTTATTTCATTTGGAGCTTCCAATTCCATTGACTCGTAGTCGTACATATGCATGCAACATAGTCACAGACTAACAGTAACACGAAAATGAGTGTATGGGACACCGGGATGGGACATCACTTACCATGGCATCAAATCAGTCGTTCACAAAATTTGTCATTCCTCGCACATTCCTGCGGACTTACTTGGTATATCTGTTTGAGAAAATAACTAGTCATCTCTCAGTCATATAATCTTCCAACCTAAACTGTCGCGCTTTGCGGGAGACCCCAACATGTCGGCAGGTGCAATGTTGCATTGTGTGCAGGCGATAGCCGGACCTCGGCCTCCGATCCGAAATGCATGTACACTTGCGATTATCTCGCGATCGTCGACCGTACTAGACCGTCGGCGTCTCGTCGTGCATGAAAATAAACCTTGTAGCGCCATCACAAAAAACATACGGTACCTAAATATCAGATTTCACATACATCGTCCATCGATATATATATTTATATCGATGACATCGTCATGAACAAATTGTCGCGTACTGCATGTACATCATCTTAAAAAAATACCCTATTTATGGAATTTCGCGTACATCGTCATGAAAAAAGACCCGATATTTCCAATTCTGCGTTCAAGTTCCCATGCGAAAAAGACCTCTTTTCACTCGAAATTGTGAACGATCATGCGTGTCCACGGCCAATGTGTAGTGACGTCACGGCAACCACCACTCACAGAACCACCACTCACGCGTCGGTATATTACGTTAACAAAAATACAGGCAAAATGTTCCCAGGAACAGATGTTACAAATGAGAAGCAATTTGTAAACAAACAGCTGAATAAGTATATCAGATTGGAATAAGTGTGGGCGACCAACTTTTATTCAAACAAACAACGAACAACGAACAAATTTCAATTGATAACGATTGGGTGTGTCCATATTGTTTTGCAAATGAATTTCCATTCAATCATGTTATAGATGATAAAGAATACAATGACACCATGACAATATTGATTTGTTACGATTGAATGACCTAGCATTTGATTTTTTCTCATTGAACTCAGAGGATGGTGGGATTGATTTAGAACATTATGATACCCCATGTCAATATTATTTTAGTGATGAATTTAATGAAGCTTTTACTGTAAATAATACAAAAGAAAATATATCCTTATTTCACTTAAACGCACAGAGTTTTCCTTCAAAATATTTTCACATTCAAAGTCTGCTTGCATCGCTTGAGCATAAGTTTGATGTGTAAAATAACGGCCTGATCTTCAATTTTCTACCGACACATTCGATACTCTTTTTATTGAACTTGAGCGAGAAACAAAGAAGAATATTATTGTAGGGGTTATATACAAAGCTCCAAACTCAAACTCAGATGAATTTATTGATTCACTATCAATTTGTGTTGAAAAGATATCTAATGAAAATAAGCAGTGCTACTTGACCTGAGACTTCAATTTTGACTTGCTTAAACACTCCTCTCATGAAGATACTGAACGATTTCTCAATACATTATTATCATGCAGTCTCAGACCTTTGATTACGAAGCCGACCCGTGTTACTACCCACTCATGAACTTGTATTGATAATGTGTTTACAAATGTATATGAAAATCCTATTAGTTCTGGTTTATTGTATACAGAATATGTGTCGGACCACAGGTCACTGATCCACTCCCGAGCAAATTATTTGATTATAGTAATAGACAACGAATTGATATGAATTCTATGAAAAAGGAATTAAGTAATTTAGATTTTAGCTTGATTTTGAACAGTAGTGATGTTAATGTAGCATATGAACAGCTTGTTGAAGTACTACATAATGTGTGTGAAAAACATACGATCATAGAGTCTGTGAAAAAAAGGAAATATTGTCCTAAAAAACCCTGGATAACAAAAGGGATCATTCATTCGATCAATCGAAAGCAACGTTTATATAATAAATATATGTCCTCGAAGTCAGTAACTGATCGATTAAAATATACTAAATATAGAAATAAATTGAATGCTAAATGTTGCTTGTAAGTATCGGTTTCCATGGTGTTGTATATAATACGTGCGGTTTACGGGTACACCATGTGAGATGGGTGGATTGGTAAGTCCAGAAAAGGACTATGGTAGTCCTAGAAAGGACTGTTGGTTAGTCAACCTATTCGAAACGTCGAGTCCCTCCTACCATCCACCCTCTCCTCGCAATACCACAGTCCTTTCTAGGACTATCAACAGTCCTTTCTAGGACTACCAATTGTCCTTTTTAGGACTCTCCTAGAAAGAATACCAACAGTCCTTTTCAGGACTATCCCAACAGTCCTTTCTAGGACTAACAACAGTCCTTTCTAGGACTACCAATTGTCCTTTTTAGGACTCTCCTAGAAAGAATACCAACAGTCTTTTTCAGGACTATCCCAACAGTCCTTTATAGGACTACCAACAGTCCTTTCTAGGACTACAAACAGTTCTTTTTAGAACTCTCCTAGAAAGAATACCACAGTTCTTTTCAGAACTACACCAACAGTCCTTTCTAGGACTACCATAGTCCTTTTCAGGACTTACCAATCCACCCATCTCACATGGTGTACCCGTAAACCGCACGTATTAAATTGAATGCTATCATACAATTATCGAAGACATTATACATTGCAAAGAAAATACAACATAGCGCATCAGACTTAAAGCGAACCTGGTCAATAATCAAAGAACTACTTGGTACTAAAAAAAGCCATACTTTACCATCTTTCATTATGATTAATGAACGTAAAATAGTGGATAATGAGTCAATTGCAAATGCATTTAATAATTTCTTCGGTAATAATGGTAAAAGTATTGCTGCTAAAATGCCACCAACTCAATGTAATTTTAGAGACTTTCTATCACAATATCATCCTATGAATTCTTTGTATATGTTTCCAACAAATGAAAACGAGGTTTCCAAGATAATTGGGAACTTAAAACGAAGTTATGTTACTGGTGTAGATGGTATGAATTCGTGTTTTATAAAATATATTACTCAATATATATGCGCAGCATTTACGCACATTTGTAATTTATCTTTAGTAAGTGGCCAATTTCCAGAAGCAATGAAATTTAGTAAAGTAATTCCTGTTTATAAATATGGTGACGTGAATACTTTGAATATTTATTGCCCAATCTCACTCCTCCCTACTCTGGTATCTGGTATCTGGTATCTCATAATCTACTCACACCCCAACAGTTTGGTTTTCGCCCGAATCACTCAACTGAATTAGCTTTATTGTATGCCACTGGATTAATCTTCATACGATAGGCATTTTCCTGGACTTCTCCAAGGCCTTTGACACAATTAATCACGACATTTTACTTTATAAACTTTCACATTATGGTGTACGTGGGATGGCCTTGGAGTGGTTCAGGAGCTATCTTTCGGATAGAAAGCAGTATGTATCTTTAAATGATAACTCTTCAGCTCCCCATAATATAAATTGTGGTGTTCCACAAGGTAGTATACTAGGCCCACTTTTATTTATTTTATATATTAATGACTTTTGTCGATCATCCGAAATTTTGTCTTTCGTACTTTTCGCTGATGATACGAATTTGTTTTTTTCTCATAATGATTCTTATAGACTAGTTGAAATTATTAATATTGAAATGAGTCATATTTTATCGTGGATCAGAGCGAACAAATTATCATTGAATCTCCAGAAAACGAAATATATGTTGTTTAGTAAATCTATAGATTCGTTACCTGCCAACATAGTTTTTGAAAACACCCCTTTGGAGTGTGTTTCATTCATTACATTTTGGGGTGTAACGGTTGATAATAACCTTACTTGGAAATTTCATATTGATAATATTTGTAAAACAATTTCTCGTAATATTGGTATAATTAATAAAGAGAAGACATGTCTTCCTTTTAATGCATTAATTATGCTTTATAGTTCTTTGATACTCCCATACTTGAATTATGGTATCTTAGTTTGGGGTAACACTCATGAAACTTTATTGGATAAAGTGTTGTTATTACAAAAGAAGATTATTCGTATTATTTGTAATTCCCCCTTTCTCTCCCATACAGACCCCTTATTTTTTGAAAATAAGATACTGAAGGTAAAAGATCTATATTTATTTCAACTTGGTCAATTTATGTATAATTATAATAAAAATATGTTGCCATCTGTTTTTCAAGAAATGTTTTTTAAAAATAGCTCAGTCCATAATTATCCAACAAGACATTCTGAAGAATTTCATTTACCTCTCTTGCGGACCCTCCTTGCTCAAAATACATTTATATATGAAGGCCCCAAATTATGGAATTCTTTAAGTACTGAAATAAAAAATGCTCCATCGATTAATATTTTTAAGAAAAAATTTAAATTGTTTTTATTACAATCTTATGTACATTATTGAATTATTTCGCCCATACTCTTTCCCCGTCCGTACGTCATCCTGAACAAGGTCTTTCTTTACTCGCAGACTCAAAATGTAATCTGATATGATATATTGTGCCTTCTCATGCATAGCTCCTTTCTAAGCGCAACTCTTTTTCCTCATTTTCACTTGAACCCCACATGTAGCTCATCCTTTTGTACTACTGATTATATTTGTACCCCCGATCCCTCACTTCCTTTTGGCAGTGTCTAATTGTTGTATTGTATCCGTCTTCTCCTATTGTTGTCAAATTCTCTCTTGTCCCATTTAGGTCTCTGTTGGCACCCCTTTTTTCCTCTCTATACTTTTTTGTAGTCTAGAATGTGTTAATTTAAATATACAATAATATTCCTAACTATCATTTGAGGGGTCCACAATTGTACAAGCATTGCTTTTTAGTGGACCCCTCTTGTTTCCAATATGTATATCTCTATTTTGTATAAATTGTAATAATTCATTTGTAATGTTTTGTTGGAAGCAAGAATAAAATTGAATTGAATTGAATTGAATCTCATCATTCATTGATCGTGGTGAGGTAGCTGTTGGTATTTATATTGACTTAAGCAAAGCTTTTGATTCTCTGAATCACGCCATTTTATTACAAAAGTTATCAGCATTTGGTATTAGGGGCGTTGCTTACCAATGGTTTGCATCTTACTTACAAGATCGTAGACAATATGTTCATTTTAGGGGATCAAACTCCACTATCACTAATATTACAACAGGTATACCACAAGGGAGCATACTAGGACCACTACTTTTTCTTTTGTACTTAAATGATCTTGTTCAATCGTCTAGTCTTTTAAAGTACGTTCTATATGCTGATGATACAACACTCTTTCTTTCGGATGATGACGTAAATTCTTTGATAATTAAAACAAATAATGAACTTGTAAATGTATCAAATTGGTTTAAAGCGAATAAATTATTGATTAACACCTCAAACACAAAATGTATGATATTTAATTTTAATAAAACAAGAAGCATTGATAATGTTATTTTGAAAATTGATAACGAACAAATACCACAAGTGGATTACACTAATTTCCTTGGATTAATAATTGATGATAAACTTAATTGGGATAGACACATTTTATGCACCTCATCAAAAATGAGCAGGAATATTATCGTACTAAATAAATTAAAGTCCCTTTTACCTTCACATATTTTGTTTTTACTTTATAATACCTTGGCTTTGCCTCACCTCAACTATTGCACGCTTATTTGGGGAAGAGCAAGCAAATTTCGTTTACATAAAATACCAATATTGCAGAAAAGAGTCATTATAATTTGTTCTGGTGCCCATTATCTAGCTCACTGTGACCCATTATTTATTGAATTAAAAACATTGTCATTAGAATAATTGATAGTCTTTAAAACAGCAATTTTTATGTTTAAAATGAATCATGATTTGATTCCTAGCATATTTTTAGATTTCTTTCACTAGAAAAAGGGTAAATTATCGGCCCCATTTATTTAGAACAGCTTTTTCACAGAAACAGTCTATAAGGTATCATGGTGTTAATATTTGGAATAACATAGAAGAAGGAATTCAACACTTAAGTTATAACAACTTTAGGAAAATATTAAAGGCAAACTTGAACAACCCCAAATAACTTGCTTTAAAAGTTTTGTATTGTGCATCTTATTAATATGTACCCATCTTGTATATCATTACTCTTTCAATATGATTCCATTTGTTATGACTTGCCAATCTTTCTTTTGATTACATTTTAATCACATTATTATTATTTTATTGAAATCACGTATACCCGTTTGTCATGTTTCGTGTTGTTTGGTAAATATGTAAACATCGTGTTGTTTTAGTTGTTGCTTTAATCTGTTATATTAGTATTGCTTATTGTTGTATTTATATTGTTTCCTTTGCGAATTATTATTTGTTTTGAAATGTTTTATTTTTTTTTCTTTTATTTTTTTTGTTGTTGTAAATAAACGTTCTGCATTTTGTATGCATTTTATTCTGTATTAAATTATTTCCATTCCTTGCCATTTTTATTTTCTTTATATTCATATTATATTATACGTATGTGAATATTATATTGTGTTTAATTGTGATAGTGTATCTCTTAATTACTATAACATGCTGGGTGCCCTTACTCGACAAGCTTCGTGCTTCTTATTGGTGCTACCTGTTACATTGTAACTGTACAAATTTGTATCTGATTTTTATCTGAAATAAATGTTGAATTGAATTGAATAATGCAATACAAATATGCAAAAATATTACACATAACATCTTTCAAAATGGTTTTTAAATGTTGTTTGATGTTCTCTCTATTGAATAAATATATAAATTACACATCACATTTATATTCGCCGTTGAACTACTGGCTTCTTCTGGCTACTCCTCAACATATAGGATGGAGACCGCAGCACTTCTGGTCTGATTCTGGTCCGTGTTGACGTTTTATTTTGTTCCGTCTTTATTGCGCTTGGGGTGTTTCGCTTTGTCAAACGACCACTTTGGGTAGCCACACCTTGCAAGGGCTTGCTCGATGCCCTGTTTTTCATCGGTTATTACTACCGCGTCCGCTCGGTGTAAGAGGGTCCTGATCACAGAAAGTGTGTGCACCAGTGGGTGGTGTGATCCGAAGTGAAGATATTGGTTAGTATGGGCAAATTTACGATACACACTTTAGTGCGCCCTCCGGTGTGATTCGTACCTCCACATCCAGGAAGGCAAGCTTCTGCTCATTCCGTTCCTCTTTTCTGAAATTGATCTTTGCTTCCTAATAGTTTATGTGTGCAAAGAAGTCCTGTTGTTCCGACTTGTTTATGGTAACGAAGGTATCCATTACGTATCTGAGCCGAATTTGAGGTGCTGTTGCCGTGTACGATGCTATACTTTGGAGAGTAGCCAGAAGAAGCCAGTAGTTTACCGGCGAAACGTCGCCTAACAAATAGTTAGTTTCCAGCTTCTTGATCTATATCAATTTATTACTAACTTCGACTGGATGAATGATAATCTACATAAAATTAATAATTTTAATACAAATTTGCAAGTTTGTAATCACTTATTTAATGATTTACCAAATTGTTCTATCCCATTAACACAGTACATTTCAATCGATATAATTTATGATTGGCTTTAATTAATATGTTTGTTTGCATCCCTTTTCTTATTTCCTGTCAACAAGGACTATGAAGGAGAGGTCGGTAAGCCGAATTGCTGTTTTCATCAAGGGCATTTGATGTGAAACCGTTGGCGCCATGCCTATCTCCCTGTCTGAGTGGAGGGTGAGGATTGGCAGATTTTGTCCTCGACCTGTGGACGATGGCAAGAAGGAAAGTACAAATGGAGAGAGTTCAAGAACTAAAGACAATAGAAAGAAGAAACACAAGCCCAATAATTCTCAAGAACCAAACCAGAAAAGGGAGAACCATACATCAACGGGAGTAGACAATGGACTAATCGTTTTCCTAGTAACATTACTGATATCAGTATGTTTGCTTAGGATAAATGAGGTGCTTCTGGTGTCAAGTCTTAATAACACTGAATATCAATCAACAGCATACCTGTCATATCAAGATGAGTCAGGTACAAACATTGTTCTTGAAACTGGTAGAGGTGTGTTTAATGGAACCCATGCTTGGATTAGTTGTGAAACCAGTGTGATATCAGTTACCCCAGACGTTGAACGCACGAACAACGCATTCCTTGTCCATGCTGACTGGGCATTTTGTTGCCCCCTTGACCACTCAAAGACTAAATATCAAGGGTCACACTCCCCCAATGTACTTTTGCGCTCCCAGCGACAAACCAGCGGCGTAGATCATAGGCACATGAACTACGTGTTGATACCGCGGTCCAAACGACGTACACGCGAGGTCCCCACGATTCATCTCCCAAAACAAGTGTCCAATCAATCAGTGAGCAACAATGACCTCGGACAATGTACTTCAGAGTCAACACCCCAGTCCAAACACGCAACGCACTTCACAGACCCAATAATATACCTCACCAGCTCAGTAGCCCAATCTCACCAATCGATAAGAACCAAGGGGGAAAGGTCCTCCAGTGTGACAGTCACCTCCAATGAACTCGCTTTCGACAGGCCTTTCAGACGCAATGTTACCGGCATGACAATCCAGTCAACATCTGCACCGTCGACTAACTCATCTGAGTCTACAGCTAGGTGTCCACTCTCTTCTCGGCATGCCATGCAGGTAAAAGTAACATTGTCTTACATAAATATATATATATATATTGTCAATGTCACAGTCGTGAAATAGACTTACTTGAATTGAAATTGAATTGAAAAGAGTTTATTCATCAAATGGTTGGCAGCCAAAGGCTGAATTGTACATTTGTTACAAAGTGCAAAGATTAACATACATATTAAAAGTTATAAAGTTTAAAAGGCAATAAGAAATAATTTATGCAAACAGCAAAATACATAATTATACATGCATAAGAAAAAAATGATCATACAAAGTTGAACTATATAATGTTTAAAATACGAACAAGGTAAGGAAGAGCATTATTTTGAAATCTTAAAGTTTTGCATTTAAAAGTGTCATATTTATTCGATTTTCTAAAATTGTATCTATTTTCTCTTTTAACTGGTAACCAATCATTAAAAACAGGGTGTTTTTCTAAAGATATTACAAACTGTTCACAAAGTTGTTTTCTTCTTGCCTCCAATGTGATCAAATTGCACAATGAAAGAGCATTAACATATGTTATATAATCACCTCCCAATATTATTCTAAGGACTCTCTTTTGAATCCGTTCTAAATTTAATATTTGCTCTTGAGTAATATTTCCATTAAAAACCGGGACACAATAATCAAGTACTGGTCTTATGTATCCCATGTATATAATTAAAAGATCATTGCGAGGAAAATCAAATGATTTCAATCTACGAAGCATATACAATTTCCTATTACACCTTATGATTGTATCTTTAATATGAAAGTCCCATTTGAGATTACTTTGTACAATGACCCCAAGAATTTTAGCAAATTCCACTGTATCTAATTCAACATTCCCAATGAGTAAATTTTCAAAAACTGGTGGTCGTTTCATAAAAATAATAACCATCGCATGACATTTGGCTGCATTAAGTTTCATATTATTTACACTAGTCCAATGTTGAAAGTTATTGAGAGATTCTTGCATTCTTGAACATTCTTGAACTTTCCCATGAACATTACACGTATTAAATACAGATTTTAAAGTAAGTAGCCCTTTTTTTAAAAATTTCTATCGACATTATATTTGGTAATTTCAAATTACTAGATCACTTACATGGATAATAATAATATCATACAAACTACATTATGAATAACAAAGATAATTAAAGAGAGCATGATACTAATGATTGTAATATAACTTAAATAATTATTCTGGTAAAGAGAGTACAGTTTTGGTCAAACTGAATTTTAGTAACCAAAAACTGCACCACTATACATTACTAATAATTATAACTCCATCACGCTCGAAAGGAATACAAAATTACAAATTGCTAAGTACAAAAAATGTTATCCTTAAAAAGAGAGCCGTTAAAACTCAAGGGGACGCTCTCTTAACACTCATCGGTTTCAACCGTTTAAAATGAAATAGTGTGCTTGTGATATTTTTTTGAAAAAGTGATTACAAAGAGAGATAATCAACAACTATTTACAAACCTGTTTTGCACATTTCCCACAATTATTCGATACTTTCGAACCGGCTGTTTAAAAAATGCTTCCCCTTTTCAAAAATTTACAAAAGAGATTTTTAGATAGTTTTTGATTTTGATAAAATGGTTAAAACTGATTAGTGTTTAGAGAGCACCCTCTTGAGTTTTAACAGCTCTTTTTTTAACGATAACAGGCTTTTTACTTAGTCATTTGTAATTATTTGTTATTCCTTTCGAGCATGGTGTAGTTATTACCATTAGTTTGTAATATAATGGTGCAGGTTTTGGTTGCAAACATTAAGTTTGACCAAAATTGTTCTCTCTTTACCAAAACTGAACTATCCCTTTAACTTCCAATATATGTCTCTTTTGTCCTCAAAGTAACATTAGAATTGTTACACTACTGCCTGATAAATGTATTTTTAAATGCATTTTTACTTCGGAGAATTCACTTTTTGTTGTTGCAATGACTGTATAGGCCTATATGTGTTTTCAAATCATTTTGAATCAGGACGCTATCCATCAGAAGCCATCTTTGACATTCTGTATGAACATGGAAACGGGTCAAGGTAGATGTCTCTGGAAGCTGTTTACCTCCAGACTTTACCTCATGATGGCAGGAGACATAGAAATCAACCCTGGCCCTAAGGACAAGACCGAAGGAGCAGATGTTGATATCAGGTACATGCATCCACTGTTCTAATATTGACCATAGGTAATAATAATTCAATAATAATTTAAGCGCAGTAGAGTATATATTTAGAGTAGCTGTGCTATATAAATGTTCATATTATCATTATTATTATTATTATGGTCTTTTCTAGGGGTGGTGTGTGCGTGTGTGGTGGTGGAGGTGCTGTTGTTGAATGTTGATGTTATTGATGGTGGTGGTTTGTTTGTTTGCATATTTGTGTGTTTGTGTGTGAGGTTTTTGCGCATATCAATCGATAACGAACATCTGAAAACACACTCCGACGACGTAATCAGTAATTGGAGCCGTATATACACGATTTGACTATAATTTGCTCAGGATTGGTTGATGTATTGCCATTACGCTGCCATCTCAACCATAAAAAGACATATAGATCCAATGACAGCTAGCAGCTTGAGTGGAAGGCACTTCATCATCGAGTTGGTTAGCAATCGCATGTACAGTCTCCCACCTGGAAAGAAGATCACTGCTACGGAAATTAGGATGGTGAGGCAGCCTCTCGGGTGAAATGCGCTTTGTAATCTCTGACATAGGGTCATCAGTAATGGCTGAAATGAAGAAAAAGTTCATCAAAATTGACATATTGCCAAATCTTTCAACTAATACAAGCATGGTATGTCTTTTATTTCAGAAGACTGTGATGCAGTCACCGTGGAAGGGGGGGGGGGGGTTATCCCATATTCCTATAACGATCCAGTAAAACAAAAAATAACTGGGAAAGGTGTGACCCCAATAATCATGTCCTCCCCTAACCCCAATCAGCAAGGCTAATAATAATTAGCGTAGCAAAATTAGTATTATTTGCATTATTATTATTATTATGATTTATTTATTAATATATGTATCAGAGCCTGGTGGACAGCATGCGTAGCAGATGGACTGAATGATTCCAAGCACATGGTGGACACATCCACTATTGATTTCTGTGTTTGGGTAACTGACATTACCTTCATTTCAATTTGTCTTGACTTCCTCACCTGCTTTAAACTATGTTGCCAAAATTTCCAGGCTGTGACATGTGATACACGTAACGGTTCCATGCCAGTGCCCTTTTCAGTTCTGTCAGTAAGGTACCCTCATGGATATTGACATGTCAATGGAGTAGGGTATTTAAGTAATCCCGTGTGTCATTTTGGTTAATTTTGATGGACAGATTTTCAAGATATGACCATGCGAACAATTTAAGTTTCTTTTTGAGCCCAGTGTAATTGCATTCCTGCAAAAACATGGTACATGAAATATGTTTGTGGCATTTTCTAATATGACGTGCCCTCGTACTGCGTATCGGTTCTTTTAGTCATGCATAGTCTTGCATGCCTAGTCGTGGCCAAGTCTTAGTACTAGAGAATGCCCATAAATCAATTGTAAATGCCTAAATAGTCATACATATGCATTCTCCTATTACTAGAACTAGACACGTGAACACATTATGATAACCGGGCTGTACAGAACTGTCAATTGTAATTATAGTACTGACCAAGATCGATCAAGAAATGCATGTGGGCAACGTATCTACTACAGTAAATGGTCCAGTCAGCTAGACCATTTCATTCAATTCAATAAGGGTTTATTCGACATGACGTTCTTGCAGCCGAAGCTTAATTACAGGGTCAGTTACAAGGTAAAATGCATCATAATGGTTAAAATACAGCAATGCACAGATAAACATCAAATACAAATTACATGTCAAAGAATAAATACAAATCTACTAAATACATTTATAAGTATAGTAGGCAGCATCATTATGCATCAAAACAGATATACGAGATGCATGCGAGTTAGTTTTTATGAATAATAATCATTTAAGGTGCGACCAAAATATGGAATAGAGCTATTCTTAAATCGGTTGGTCTTACAATTAAATTGGGTATATTTCTGAACATTTCGTAAATCAAAAATAAAAATGTTTTGACTTGGAAGCTATAAAAAACAAAATTCATGCTTTACTATGTTAATGGCAAAATGAAAACAAAGTTTATTCCTACGTTCTTACATTGCACAATTCTAAAGCATGATTATATGATTCATAATTAAGTCCCAAAATAATTCTACATGCCCGTTTTTGTATTCGTTCAATGTCATCTTTTTGTTTACTTGTTAGGTTGGAATGACAAAGTGGTGCACAATACTCTAATATTAGTCGTATGTATCAAGTATAAACACTAACGAGATCACTAATGGGTATATTAACACGTTTTAAGGTAAGTAACATATATAACTTTCTATTACACTTCTTTATCATTTCCTTTACTTGAGTATCCTATTTTGAATCACATTGAATATTATCTCCAAGAACTTTAATTACACTTTCTTCATTTAAAAGTGTCCCATCAATATACAACAATTGGCGAGTTTGATTTCTCATAAAAGAGACCGTCATGACAATGCATTTAGTTGGGTTGGGTTTCATAATGACTAAAGACCAATTTTCTAATGACAATAATTCCGATTGCAATTATGATATTTGTGTACAAGTCCGACTTTCTACTATAGTTAAATCATCTGCATACTTATAAAAAGGGAGTAAACAATGTGAACATACGTTATTAACCATTATTAAAACTAAAATAGGCCCCATCTTGGTACCTTGAGGAACTCCTACAATATTTACATCTGAAATAATATTATGACCCTTATACCTTACTACTTGTTAGCGGCATTCTAAAAAATATACTTTTAACGAATAACACATTGTCGTACAGCCAATTCAACAAGTTTACAAATTAAAATATTATGATCGATCCGGTCAAACGCTGTAGAAAAACAGTTAAAACTATGGTTGATTTTTAAAAATCTGCAATGGCAAGTTGAAAGGCCACGGCGATTTCCGTACTGGTTTCTATCAATCACATCACCAATATCCTCCCACAACCACTTAGCAATACAAGTTTTAGCTATTTTAGCAAAGTAGATGCACTATTTACAAGAAAAAAATTTTGTGTCCAAGTTAGGTGAGTTGGCTTGAGTGCTTCAAATACAAAAGACTGTCAAAACAAGTCAATAGATTCAACGGATTGTGTACTTAGCTATGGTACTGCTAACATATCTGTACATAGGCTGTAGTTCCAGAGGTTATGTTGTGATTTCATATTTAATCAAATTCCTGTTATTTTAGACTTTTTACGGCAATTTTTGTCCGTCGATCTGCACAGAAACTCCCCTGATGCTCTGTGCTGTTTCCCCCCTATTTGCGTAAGAAAAAATACTGCTGCCAGGTCGGGCACGAAGCGTTGTTGTCCTGCAGTGCGTTGTTCGCACAACCGTAACGATCCTTTGTCCAACACGTAAGCAATTGCTTAGGCAGTGCAAGCAAAAGGTTTCAGCACAAGCAAAAGCTTTTGCATATGAATTCAAGCAATTGCTTGAACTTGATCATTTGCTTGACAAGCTTTTGCTTGTGCTTTAAGCAATTGATTATAAGCAATTGCTACCTTTTTATGCATACGGCCCATTATAATGTACACAATTTGAATGAAGAATAAAATGGCAAAAGGACAATTCATATAGTTGAATACAACACTTCAGCACGTTAGACGCTCGTTGTGTTTTAATTTCATGTGACAGAAGTGACGAGCGAAAAAATGGCGTCAGATTGTGAGGGAAGGATATTTGCATTCTAGTGATCAGGATCTTAATTCGATTCCGTGTTCATAGCTCGCTGTTGCAGTTTCTAACATGGTAGCATTTATTTTCCCGCAAAATAATTCCAAATATGAAATTGGTTTAAAAACAAACAGCGAAATTATAATTTAGAATAAAAATATACAGACAACCAATCACAATAAAGTGATAATCATATTAGTAGTTTGAATACAGTTGGAAATGTCAGTTGAATTATATAACTCTGCTAGATAAACAAACATTTTGTAAAATATTGGAAAGCATGAAAATATTCTTATTGTGAACATAGGGGAAAAACAGCAAATAGCATCAAGGAGTTTCCTGTGTTGGTTAAGAATACCAGCTAGTGCAGATCGATGGACAAAAAGCATATCAAGGACTTGCAAGATTGCCTACATGGATATAAATGTCTAAAATAACAGCCATTTGACTAAATATGAAATTACAACATAAGCTGTGGACTCAGGATCTCTAAATCATCCCGAAGCGGTATGAAAACTGATTCTAATACGCGAATGTCCTGAGTAAGCAGAGCTTAAGCTGGTCTGGAGGTGCTTGAAAAAACGCAAGCAATTGCTTATCAAGACAAGTAAAATGTTCGTTTTATGCATACGGTTTTAAGCAATTTCTTGTTTGGTAAGCAATTGCTTACGAGCAGTAAGCAATTGCTTGTGCTTGTAAGCAAAAGCTTTTGCTTGTAAGCAATTGCTTGTTTGTATGCATACCGATTCAAGCAAAAGGCTAGCACAAGCAATTGCTACTTTTTATGCATACGGCCCAATGACTCTTCAACAAGTCTGGAATTAGTGACTTACAATGGGCCGTATGCATAACAAGTAGCAATTGTTTATAAGCAATTGCTGAAATGGATATTCCTCCCCCATAATAATTAAGCTCCATTAGAATGCTAGTATATTTTCACAAATGTTTAGCTGAACGATTGAGATAGTGGGCCGTATGCATAAAAATAGCAATTGCTTATAAGCAATTGCTACATAGCACAATCAAGAGCTTGTCAAGCAAAATATCAAGTTCAAGCAATTGATTAAATTCGTATGCATAAACTTTTGCTTGTGCTGAAACCTTTTGCTTACACTGCCTAAGCAAGTGCTTACGTGTATCAAAGCAGCGTTACGGTTGTGCGAACATCGCACTACAGGACAACAAAAGGGCTTCGTCGTGCATGGAAACATCGTGCAGTCCCTTGCATAGCTTGCCCTGGTCGTGCCATGCCCGACCAGGGTACCGTTGAAGAAAGAGATACAATCGATTGTAAGTTACGATTGACCGTAAGTCAGAAAATTAACGCGTTTCAACCACTCAGATTTACGCATCTAGAACACGTGATCTGACTTCGGATTAATTGCAACTTTCAATCGATTGTATCTCTTTCTGCAACGGGGCCCTGGCAACAGTATTTTTTGTAACGCAAATATTTTCTGAAGGTCAAATTATAATGTGAACATTTTGAATGAAGAATAAAAGTGGCACATGCATGCACAGACAAAAGGACAATTATTCATATAGTTTAATACAACACTATAGCAAGTTATTTCACTTTCAATTTCAATTTATTTCCACTTGTAAAAATGACAAATATAAAATATATGATATATGCAAGAACATCAAATGCATGATTAGTCACACTTAAATAAATACACAAAACAAAAGTGGGGAATCATAAAACACACATATAGGCTTGAAAAAATGATCCCTTGATTGCATTTTTTAAAACCATTATAAACTGTGGCATATTGACAATAACAAAAATACATTAATTAAAGTAAGAGAAAAATGTATTTTAACAAATTTAAAAACACACAAAACTAACTGTTGCAGCCAGCCTTAACCGAGACCTGACCAGGATGAAATTATGGGCAGACACATCGAAGGTTACATTTGAACCATCAAAATGTAAAGTCATGACACTCTCAAGAAAACGATCTCCTTTAGAACTGAACTTGTATCTAGGAGACTGCCAGCTAGCAGCAAAGCATGAGCTTCAAATTCTAGGTGTCACTTTCGATTCCAAACTAACTTGGTCTAAACACATCTTAGCTGTTACCGCCAGAGCAGGACAGAAGCTTGGTGCTCTGAGAAAAGTGTTAAACAAACTCGACTGTAAAGGAAGAGCCACAGTCTACAAAGCACAGGTTCGTATAGCGTCATGGAATATGCATCCCTCTGCTGGACAAATGCTTCCCCATCAACTCTTAGCTTGCTTGACAACATCCAAAAGAAGGCCCTTAAGATCATAGGAGTTGATGAGACCACTCTTTGCACCCAATATCAATCCCCAACTTACCACATAGGCGCCAGGTAGCTGCAGTGTCAGTGCTGTACAAAATGCACTCTCAACACTGCCTAAAATAACTTGGGAGACATGCTTCCTTCCTCCTTTGAAAGACGGCGAATGACCCGGCTTAGTGCATCCATGCCGGACCATGCACTTGCACTCCCAGATGCCAAAACCTCATCCCTGGACAGAAGCTTTATTCACTCGGCATTGCGGATCTGGAAAAGTCTCCCTGACTCAGATGTTGGAAATATCTCAATTACTGGTCTCCAAGCCTTCAAAAGCCGCGTGCATGTTTACCTCCTTTCTATTTTCTAATTAATATTTTTTTAGGGGTCCTGTTCACCCCAAAATGTGTTCCTTTTTTTAAAAATTAGATAATCTTTTCTTTGGTATTTGAGTTGCAGCGAACCATTGATTGTTCCTCTGGAGCTCCTTTCAAACTCTGGTGGGCTATTGTTCCCATTTGCTTTTTATATTAAACAAAAATTAAAACAAATACATGTTTATGTAATGACACAAGATAGACGCTGGTTGTTTTCTTAATTTAATGTGATAGAAGTGACGACCGAAAACATTGCGTCTGATTGTGAGGAAGGATATTTGCATTCAGGTGATCAGGATCTTAATTCGATTCCGTTTTTATAGCTCGCTCTAGCTATTTCTAACCTGGTAGCATTTCCCCCCCCGCAAAATAATTTTAAATATGAAATTGGTATAAAAAGAAAAGAAAAATTATATAACACAGACAGACACCCAGTCACAATAAAATGATAATCATGTAAGTAGTAAGTGAATACAGTAGGAAACGTCAGTTTAGTTATTTATGCTAGATAACATAACAAAAATTGTGTAAAATATGAGAAAGTATGAAAATATTCTTACTGTGAAAATAGGGGGAAAACATCAAAGAGCACCACGGTGTTTCCTTTGCTGGTTAAAAATATCAGCTAGAGCAGATCGATGGACAAAAGGCATATCATGAACAAGACTGCCTACATGGATATGAATGTCTAACATAACAGGCATTTGATTAAATATGAAATCCCAACATAACCTCTGGAATCAGGAGCTCTAAATCATCATGAAACGGTATGAAAACTTGATCCTAAAACGCAAATGTCTTGAGCAATCAAGACCTCAAGCTGGTCTGGAGATGCTTGAAAAAACGCAAGCAATTGCTTATCAAGACAAGTAAAAGGTTCGTTTTATGCATACGGTTTTGAGCAATTGCTTGTTTGGTGAGCAATTGCTTACGAGCAGTAAGCAATTGTTTGTTTTTATGCATACCAATTCAAGCAAAAGGCTAGCACAAGCAATTGCTACTTTGTATGCAGTACGGCCCAATGTCTTTATTCACTCGAACTCTCGGATATATCGGTCGATTCGCAGATCGCCATGTTTTATTTTTTCACTCGCCAATATCTGGCGCACCTACGCATTACACCTCTCACGACAGAGAAAAATAGGAATAAATGGACATCTTCAAAGAGCCGTAGTTTTCTTATTTCTAACCCGACTATGCTCTTACTTTCAGAAATTATTCTTCTTAATCTCTTCAAGACTATGAAAGCAACATTTTGCTTGGGTTTCATTGCCTTTAAGTATAAAATCGTTCAGATTACTAAATAATTAGTTTAAATTCTCACCTCTGAATACGTCAATTAGTTCAGCGAGTCCGAACTCCTCCAAAGTCTTGACGGTATAGCAGTTATTTAAACAACAACATAAAACACCTGACTTTTTTAAACAATAGTTTCAAGCAACAACTTTGAACAACTGACTTTAAAACAATATTTTTGAACAACACTTTTAAACAACAGACTTTTTAAAACAATATTGTTAAAGAAAGCTTAAACAACCATTCTGTTAAAAATATATTGTTGAAAACGTTGTTTAAAATGTTAAGCAACTTACTGTTTAAAGATTAAACAATCTTGGTTGTTCAAAATTGTAAACAATATTGTTAGAGGGACCGGCTTAAACAGCGTTTATGGTTGTTGTTTAAAGTACCTGAGCGAAGGTTTAAAAATGCTTGTAACCTAAATAATGTTGGCATCATTGCAAAGGATATGTTACATTCTTCCTAGTAAGGTTTCACTTAAAACAAGATGAGCGGGGCAAGTAAATTATGACATTATTCAACTTTATTGTTATGAACAAACTCTGGAAATACAAATTTGTCAATAAAACAGGGCCAGGTTATGAGAGCATTATCATACTGGTCTGTATTACAGGCATGAAGCTTGTCTATTTAATGTGTCCCCTGCAATTTTAACCATAGAGAAATGTCATGTAAAAGTGGGGAATACAAGCCTTCCAATTATACCAAACTCATGAACGGTAATAAAATAACATGAGAGATATGAACGCTCAAACTTGAATTGCGGAACTTCTTGTGAGGGTTTTAATACACAGTTGTATACGCCTCGCACGTGTGATGTCATTATTCCGTACTCGGTAATTCCCGTTTCAAGCCATATAGAAGTTCTGAGAAGGGTCTTGGAAACACGCTTCTTATCGCGTTTCATTGATATTTCAAGACTTAATAGCAGATGATTTGTGTTCTGGTTGGTATAAGCTTCCCGTACATGTATAATTTGTCTATTTTGTGATATTTTGTGATATTTCTTCGCTCAGCTACTTTAAAAAGTTGTTTAATTTTGTTTTGCTGTGTAGAAATTGTTTTTTTTTTAGGATTTGGACAATGTTACTAAGTCCCTTTAATGTAAATTGTGTCCTAGACAACAATACTAAACAGCTTTTAGCCCCATGCTTACACGACTCAATCAGTGGTTTCGGTATCTGCCCACCTCCCCCTCTCCCCCACCCCACCCCGCCCCTTGGAAAATATTGGCTAAGGGGCTGCTCGTATGTATGGTACATATAATGATATTTTTCAATTTTTCAATTCATGAATTTTTGTTTAATAGTTTACCACAAATGTCATAATGTGTAGATCAGGAAACAGTTAAAACGAAATAAATCTGAAGTCTTCTTTGAAATCACGCCCATAGAATATAGAGTAACGATAGTATCGAGCAATCTACATAATTATATGTTAATTTTCATTTGCATGCAGGACCAATTACTTGTCTGATAGGATCATCATGGACATAGCCAGACAAGTTCCCCCTGACAAGCTTCATGACCTAGGTGTCACTCTCGGGAATACCTGGAACAAGGTAAATCGCATATTGGTCATGAACCTAAATGACTCCACACTGGCAGCGATTGAAGTTATCACGGCGTGGAAGGACAAACATGGCGCTGGACCTGAGCAGGAAGAGGAGCTGCAAGGAATCTTGAAGTCGATTGGAATTAAGTTTCGGCTCGACATTGGTTCCCCTTATTGGTAAGCTAATTGATGATTGAGACAAAGTGTTGGGGCCGGGGATAGGACGCCTTGACTACGGGAACCGGGTGGGTTGTGTAAAAAGTCTATGGGGATTTGAGGAACTCGAAGGGAACGGGTTTTAATGCATGTTTATGCATCTTTTTTGTATAATGTAGAAATAGTGTATGTGTATGCTTTTGGTCCCCAACATTGATTCCGATCGACTATATTTATGGATAATTCAGCTATGCCTAAACTAAATTTGATGAAACAAGTTGAGTCTGTCTCTGAAATTGCGTGCTCTTTGAAATTTTGCACTTAGTTTATTACTAACTCACGAACAAATCAATCGAAGCGCCCTCTGATCCCAAACTAAACTATCCCTGTAAACCACGAGTAACTTAGCCGTTAAGGATATAAGCAATACATGTCCTGTACACATGTCACAATAGCAAACAAATACAATGTACTACCCCAGCTTTTAAAAAGCTAGAATGTCATGTTTAACTTTAAGACCCGTAGCCAGGATTTGTTAAGGGGGGGGGGGGGGGGGGGGGAGGGGTCCTTTGGCAACCAAATCCGAAGCCGAAGTCGAGACCTCTAGTTAAAAAAAGTATTTGCTAAAATGTTAAAAGAAAATTACCAAATTTTACCAAACAGTTGACACAAATTTGATGCATATAATATAGGTTTTCCCGGTCAAATTCGTCAACATAGCATCCAAACTGACGATTCGATCATTCAAATTAGAGCAATTTTTCTTCACGTGCTGTTCGCGATATTCATTTTCACTTTAAGAGCATTAAAATTTGTTAATAGGCATATAAATTTGTTCTCCTGTTCATTCAAATTATTTGTTTTGGTTCAAATTAACACTGCACAATCGTCATTCAATTTCGAGCTGGTAATGAAAAGCAATAAATCTGTACCTCAATCAACATGAAAATTCGTTTATAGGCACCCGATTTCGCAGATTAAGCATTCTAATTGGTTTGGTATATAAATATTCCTTTTTTGAAATATCATTTTTGCACTTGTTCTCAATTTGTATTTATCCATATTGACGTTCTACATACTACTGTGCTGTTTCAAGGACATGCAGTTTATTCCCCATAAGCATGATAAGTACACATTGTGCATGTGAATCACAGTGATTTTCATAATGAATATAATCTCATTTATTTCAAAAGTTTATATTTTAAATGAATGCTTATATATAATCTTCGTTAATTTTATATATCAATTTCAGCAGAATTCATCATGTTGATAGTTCTTTGTTTTGTTTTATTAATCGAATTTAATTAAATTATCCCGCCCTCTACATGTTCTTTTTTCTCATTTACATCGTAAGTATATACGCCCATGACGAATTAGAATGCACACTTTTTACAAAAGCTTGTCTATTGACGAATTTGAATGCCCGAATGCCCATGACAACATGTTACGCTCTCAATTGGATGCTCTTTGAGGGAAGGTTTAAATTGGATGCTCCTTTTGAATTTTATTTTGGCCGGAATTTCCGATCGCGTGCTTTAAAAGTTAAATTGAATGACCATTATAGTAAATCAAATGCTGATCCCAATCATAGGAAAACCTATAATACAGATAAATGAGATTCAACATGTATTTGCATTACATGGGTCATTCAAGGGCTTGTCAGAGAAGACAGCGCATCGACAACCTCGAAGTATAGAATATTACTCAGCTCAGTGATTATAACAGCTTTCATCATTAATCTTCTCTACCCAAGCCAGAAGCAACCTGGATAGGTTGTCAAACTGTTTTACTCTCTAATAGTAGGTCCAGTGGAATAGATGTAATTATGTTGGTATTATGTAAGTATTAACACTTGTTCAGGATAAGTATTTTCATTCTTACACACCCATTTAATTCAGCAGATTATCCACCTATCCGTCTGTACGTGACACTATACAATCTAACATTTGTCTCACTGTCACTTTTTCCACTGCAACGATTTCCTCTGATATTTTTCCACTTTATATATGTACACGGAGCCCTAGATTTAGAATGGTTGCCATGGTGTAAGGGTAAATATGACGTTTAGGAGGTGTCTCATGACTATGCAGCAAAGTGATACAGCTTTCCCTCGTTGTTCCACGAGTAAATCATACAGTTTTAGTAGACCGAGTGCTTTCTTCTGCAGCCTGCCAAGCAACTCAAGTGCTGCTGTGCCTGGTCCACTCCACATCGGACATGTCGGAGAAGCAAACTCCATGATAACTCAGTCACATCGCCAAATCGAACCCCAAACCGACACCAGACCGAACCATTCGGGTACGTCGGGCTGATATCGGTTTGGTGTCGGTCTGGTATCGTAATTGTCGGTCTCTCGTTGATGTCCAGTAAAACTCCGAATTTGTCTTCCGAGTGTGCTCGAAAAAAAAACCCATCACGACAAATTATCGTGTGCTTGTGTGGACTTGAGGACAGTTCGGAAAGTGTGGTGTTGATTTGGGCATCATTTGGGTGAACAAATTGCATTCACTAGTTCATACGGTTTCAATTTGACTGAATCAAAATGACAAATGCATATGCCAAACGAACTATTATTATGAAAAATTGATATATGGTCTTTATTGTTTTTAGATATGATTTTAACCACGAAATGATATGTTGGGGCAAGAAATTCAAATTGTAAGCTTCTAACTGAAACAAATTAGTTCTTCAACCAACACAAAACTGGCGACATAGTGAGCCTGTGTTTATATTTATGAATATATATTATATTGATGAATGGCTGATATAATGTACATTGTTGTTAACTGATATTTCCGTGATGGGTAATGTGTAATCATTCCAAGTAAAATTGACGTTATATGGCCGAGTAATGAGCAAAAGTGCAGAGTGATGTTCACTTAAACACATTGCATTGACTTTTTACACGGTTACGAATATCCAGTGGATAGTTTAACATCCGAACACTTTAATCGTAAATATAAATTCGGAAAACTGAAACCCGTCTCATGCTTTTTTATCAATACGAATACAACAAGGCATGAGGGAACCGGTAGAATTCCAATTAGATTTTGAGGATTTGTTACTAGATCACTTTTAACATGTTAGGGAGGTGACAGTCATGCTATGGCCGCAGGTGAGGCGAAAGAAAGGGGACTACGAGAAGGCTTTCTACAGGAGCATTTCTGGACTTTATTCTTGATTCTCTGGTCGCTCCGTGAAAACTGAAACGGTATAAACACATATAGAGGCATCATAAGTACATGTATAAAGTAGCAACACACACTGAAACACATATGGAGGCATCATCAGTACATGTATAAAATAGCAACACACACTGAATAATAGCTTAAATTAAACAAACTAATTTACACCTTTAACACACACTAATTTATAAATGAGTAAGTTAATATGATAAACTAACCTCTTTGCCTCTTTATAGCACTAGAATGAATAACTAGGCTGCCAGGATGCCCTGAATCTTAGCTGATTTTGGACCTCAAAACAATTGCACTTCTTCCTGGTAGGGACTCCATGTTGAACTCTAACTCAAACACAAGCTGGCGCTATGTCAGTATTAATTTACAAACCTATAAAGTATCAAGCACAAGCTGGCGCTATGCCAGTAATATCCATGAGACTTGTAGACCTTGAATAATAATAATATGTAATACATACAAATGACACTTTTAAGAGTGAACAATGAAATCAACGAAATACTCTGAAAATCAGCAATGAAAGATAATCATTACTTTTAAATAAGAAAAAGGGACATTTTTCAAAGACCTTTCATTACATGGCTCCTTTAAATTTATCTAATTTACCAAATCGTTGTAACTTGAAAAATGAGCTGTATAGATAATGCATATTCCTTTAACTTCACTATAAAGTGTGTTAATAGCATCACTCTGTTGACACGAAAACTGTACAAGTTGAACGAATTACTTATAACGGACAACAATCTACCGTGTACAATGCAAGCATAAATTAAATAATATAAACCTTGACTGACCTTTCATTGATTGAGCAATGAATTAAAGACCCTTCTAAAGAATGGACATGTTTATGCAAATAATAATTTTTCCATTTAAACAACCTTATTACTTTATCTTTCGCTACGTTTCCAATGATGCAATGAACTGCAGAATATATATATCTATTCTCACTAGTACAGTGCATGTCAATTTTCAAGTTTGGAAGTATCGACTAAAATCATTTTACTCCACTTCCAGAAGAATAACAAACCCGTTATTCTCTACATTTCACGCACAATTCTGTAAGTGGTAATTAGATAATTAACCAATTTTAAATGAGCTACCGTATTCTTCCATCAAGTTTCTAAAAATCTGTCTTACAAACTCAATTAACATGCATAGTATTAAGATCAAGCACAATGCAAACATATTGACCAAATAAAATACAGTTTCTAATTACTATCCAACCTTGGGGCGGTTAGACAATAATACGTTCTTTCTTTTAAAAGGAATCTCTTCAATAATTTGCTTTCTTTGGTAATAGCCAAAATAAGTACCAAAACGTGTGTATTCCTAATGTTGTTGTTGTTTGATGTTTATTGGCGGTTCATTCAATTTGAATATTTTCGCCCAAAACTAAATATTATTTCATATTTTCATTCTTCTCATTTATTTTCTTTATTTTAATATTGTTATTATTATTATTATTATTATATACATATGTATATATTTTTTGAAGTGCATAAAACTATCTTTATTAAATCTTTAAAACTATTAGTCTTGTTTGAGACTTTTAAATAAAAAGGAACTTATGTGTAGTCTGAAAATTCAGACTCTAAAAGACTTAAGGAGTTCTAAGATTTAGTAATAATCTTCACATGCAGAGCCTGTAAAATGAGGCGCACAAGGCTAAAAATTAGTCTTCACGTTCAGACCCTATAGCAAAGATAGACAAGTACGTAGTCTCGAATTCAGTCCAGTCAGGTATTTAGTCTACAGTTCAGACCTGACTTTGAAATTTTGTAATCGACGAGTTCATGGTTCCTTGGCTGGGAATTCTACTTGGTCTTCCATGGGAAGTAACAAGACAAATTTTTGAATGGGGCGATCTAAGTAACTTAACTAAGTAACTTTACAAAACAGTTCGCTTTCCTGATGCGATTAGATTTCGATCACCCACTGCTACCTTGACCTAACAAACACGACTATCCTCCATCATCAGCGTGAAAGTCACGAAAGTCCTTCACATCATCTCCATATTCCTGCCCATGATCTGTTGCCATCTGTTCGAGGCGGAAATTGGAGTACCCTGGCGATGATGAAGCTCCGAAGAGGTTCACTCTCGTACAAAGTTGATTCACCGCGTCACCTCTGCTCTGTGCACTGCGGTCAAACTCAACGCGAATCTTGTTAGGCTGCTGAACTCCGAGAGGGGTATTCCAAGCAGTGTCCGTTGCCTTGGACGAGTTTGGAACATATTCAGCATAGCCCTTCTCTATCGATGCCTGGGTCTTCTGAGTATACAACCTGTGAAACTCAGAGTTGTTCTCGAATGGGGCGATCTAAGTAACTTAACAAAACAGTTCGCTTTCCTGATGCGATTAGATTTCGATCACCCACTGCTACCTTGACCTAACAAACACGACTATCCTCCATCATCAGCGTGAAAGTCACGAAAGTCCTTCACATCATCTCCATATTCCTGCCCATGATCTGTTGCCATCTGTTCGAGGCGGAAATTGGAGTACCTTGGCGATGATGAAGCTCCGAAGAGGTTCACTCTCGTACAAAGTTGATTCACCGCGTCACCTCTGCTCTGTGCACTGCGGTCAAACTCAACGCGAATCTTGTTAGGCTGCTGAACTCCGAGAGGGGTATTCCAAGCAGTGTCCGTTTCCTTGGACGAGTTTGGAACATATTAAGCATAGCCCTTCTCTATCGACGCCTGGATCTTCTGAGTATACAACCTGTGAAACTCAGAGTCGTTCTCGAATTTCATCTTCAAGCCGCTCTTCTCCGCCATGTGCCTGTCGTTGTGCAGCTTGGGATCTGTTTCCTTGAAGGGAAGGGGTGTTTCATCTGTGACACGGAACTGCTCCTCCATCGGTCTCAGAACCTTCACGTCGTTCTGTGAGTAATGCCGTTGTGTCCGTTCAAGAGCGAAGTCTGCTTCTTGCTTGATGATCTGATGAGGTGCCATCTCCTCTTTAACTTTGGATTGAGATGGGTACACCGCTTCTGTAGGATTTCCATCTAACTGTTCTTCTTCAGGCAGAACTTTCACCATTGCACGATGACTCACACCTATTGGGTCATTGTCTTTGTAGTCATCCGTTACCGTGCCTACGACGCTCCATCCGAGGTCAGTCTGCATTGCGAATGGTCCTCCATCAACTGGAGGGAGAATGACGGCTCGAGGAGCGAGGGCGCTCGGACAATCGTAGCCTATAAGCAACGCTATCTCGCAGTCCAAGATTGGTGACAGATGACAAGCTATTTCTTCCAGGTATGGCAAGTCCTTGGCGACTTGAGGTGTTGGAATATGACTTCTGTTAGTAGGCATAATGTCACGGGTGTACGTTGTGGGTAAGGCAATTTCTTTGTCGCCATTCAGCGCTCTCACTTTGAGACCCTTTATCTTCTCACTGGCGACCTTCTCCTCAGCCGTTGTCATGGTCGACAGAAGTAGGTCGACCTCCGTACCTACGATTCCCATTTCTTCCTTCGTCTTGCGTAGAATGAAAGTCGTATCAGATTGGGTATCAAGCATGGCGTATACCAACCGCTCCCTTGACGATGAGGCATGAGATAGCCATACTGGAACAATGGTAGAGGCTTTGGATGTATGGGAGTTGCCTCTGTTGCTTGATGCGTGTGACGAATGAGGTTCTCCCATCTCTTGCTCAGTGTCAACCTTTCTTGATGGCCGCTTGACATTCCAGTTATCGTTATGAAGAATAGTGGGGTGCCTCTTCTCACATGTAGAACAAGTGCTCCTATTCCGACAGTCCTTGGATCTGTGGCCAGGCTTGAGGCATCCAAAGCACAGATTACCGTTGCGGATAAAATCTACGTTCTCTTCCATTGACTGTGCTGCGAATGAAGAGCAGTCTGCAAGACGGTGCTATTCTTTACAAAACTGGCAGACTGTCTTCTTTTCTCCTTCTTCCCTGTTCTGCATTCCAGTTGAAAACGACCTGGCATTTGGCGCTGGCTTCTTCTCCTTCCAGGACGTTACTGATACGCAGGCAACCTCTGCTTCCCTTACGACGAAGTCCACAAAGACAGCGAATGGAGGGAAGGAGCCTGTATCACCTTTCCATTGGACGACCGTCCTACCCCATCTGTGTGTGAGCCAATCCGGCAGTTTGATCAAAAGCCTCCAATTCTCTCTCTCGTCATCCAGATGCTTCAGATGATGTACAAATTGAGATGCCGCATTACATTGACGAAGAAAATCTCCATATCTGCGGAGGCCTTCTGGATCCTTCGCAACTATCTTAGGCCAGTCATCGAGCTTATCTCTGAACGCGTTGGACAAGACGAACGTATCTCCATAACGCTTGTCCAGTTCCTGCCTTGCAAGTGTGTAGGCATGATCGTTGCTGAGGAGCGAATAGCCCTGTACCAGCTCCAAAGGCTGCCCCTTCAGATACTTCAATAAGTAGTAGAACTTATCTTCCGGCGGGATTCCCTTCTTTTCTATGAGCATGTCGTACGCTCTCTTCCAAGCTGGATACTGAAGTGGGCTTCCATCGAAGACAGGTGGCTCGGGTGAGGGCAGTCTGTTTAGGCGCATCTGCTCCAACAAACAAGCTGTGAGGAGCTTATCTGGTTCTTGGCGAGGCTCTGGTGCAGGATTCCAATGTTCAAAGGCTTGTTGCTGCCTCGCAGATCTGAAATCTTCCTCTGGTGCTTGCTCGTCGGCATTACCTTTCTCTTTAACGTTTTCTTGATGTACCCTGTCACTCTGTTCGCCACTGGTACCTTTAGGCTGTAACTGCTGTTCAAGCCATTGTTGACATCGACGTTTTGAAGAAGAACTGGTCGAAGACAGCTTCGCGCTTCCTTGTAATTCTCTCACTTTATCGAATGTCTGTTTCATCAGAAGCGAATGTTCTTCCTCGATTTCTTCGAGCCTCGCTTCGCTATTTTCATTGGTTTGTGCCGCTGCTTAGAGATCAGCTTGAGCTGTAATGACTGCGTCAATATTGGCCTGGAGAGCGTCTCTTATGGATTTGATTGGATCAATTTCTGCATCCTCGTCGGTGAGGATGTTTCTCAGTTTAATAGACGTCCTCCTCCAAGTTGAGATGCTTGTTTTCCATTCCTTCGACTTAATGTCCGCCTGCAATTGGGCTCCCTTTTCAGTGGGCTGCCGTAGACGAGAACTGGTTCTAGTGCCTTTCTCCGACGAGCTTTCGCCTAGTTTTGTAGCCATGATGTAGTAGCGAGAGTTTTCACTATGGCCGCAGGTGAGGCGAAAGAAAGGGGACTACGACCAGGGTTTCTACAGGAGCATTTCTTGACTTTATTCTTGATTCTCTGGTCGCTCCGTGAAAACTGAAACGGTATAAACACATATAGAGGCATCATAAGTACATGTATAAAGTAGCAACACACACTGAAACACATATTGGCATCAGTGGCATACGACATGAGGAAAAACAAAAACCTATCAACGAGGATCAAAGTTGTCGGAACTAAAGTTCTGTTACAAACCAGGAAGGCAGTCAGAAATGGAGGTGCACAGAACCCATGGATCTTCTGGTCAGGTCAGTGATGACAACGGGTTAACCTGATAAAATAACCCTTGATAAAGAAAACAATTTCAAACAATTCAATTTATGATTATGGCCGTAACATTTTCTTTTGTCGAGGCTGATTTTACTTGAAATTTAAAAGTTCATAATTTCAAGAAACAGTTATATAATTATATAGGCAATTATGCATACATGACCACCTAGTCAAAATTGCTGAAGTCTAAAGTTTGTAATTGGACATGAATATGAAAACCATGAACATTAATATTAAATCTACTTATTTTCTAGTATCATTACTCGTGAGATACTAGACGGACACTATCCCTACCGGTCTGTAGGATGAAGAGTATCGTTTTGAATTGGTGTCATTCATTGTTTATTTTCTTTTGTATGTTTGCTTCATCATATTTTATATTGATTTCATATAAATCAAAAATAAGAAATGAAAAAATGCAAAATAAGTACATGGTTGGCTTTCTTTACTTATGTCATGATTTTGTTGAAACGTCTTTATTACAATCACTGTTATTCCATATTTCAATGTTATAGCGAGGGTATAAATTTAAAATAATTATTCTGTTTTAAAGAATCCCTTCTGATATGCTCTGTTATGACTATAATCCCTTCAAGGATCCAGGGATAATTGTTATTTGTTCAAATAAGCATGACAAGAATACATGCACAGTGTTATTTGCAGTTTTCACCTATTTTTTAGTCATCAAATATTATGACTTTTCTGTACGAATGCATAACAGTGATAATACTAAGACACTAATTTGATTTGATTGTTAACTTTATTTTGTACCTTTATGCAAATGTATTTTGATAACAATTGTGTTTATTGTGGCCTTTTTCTGATTCTGGTACTTGTACGATGTCCAGTTCGTACTTTCAATGTTATTGTATGAATGAACACATACAAGACTAGTGACCCCTCATTCAATTTTGTATTTGAAATCCCCGGCGACCCACATCTAGGTTGTATAGCTGTGTAACCATTCTTTCTTGGGCAAGCCTTTCTTGTATGCTAATACGCACATAATGTGAAAGTGGGTCTATACGTTGAACCCTTCTTTATTCGTTTTTGTTCATAAAATAATGCTCTTTTATTCGATTTTGAGTTTAGGGTTGTAAGTTCGGGGCGGCGCGGCGTTTGAGGGCATGGGGCTTTGGGGTGGCGAGCATTGTTCACAAACAATGTTCGCCAGCCCAGTGCGATGTGTTTTTTTCCGAACGTGGCGCTTCCAGTGTTATTGTATGAATGAGCACACGCAAGTAACCCCTCATTGTATTTGTTTTGAAATCCCCAGCGACCCACATTTAGGTTGTATAGCTGTGTATTGTACACATTTCTTTCTTGGGCACGTCTTTCTTTTTTCTTTCTGTCCGTTGCTTGTTAAATTGAGTACAAATGTGTACCATTTAAACGTGTAGATCTTATAAAAAAAACACACACACACGATAAATAATGACTGCTTATTTTGTGTTCTCTTGAATGTGTAATAACACTTTGAAATCGCTTCATTCATATACGTATTATTTGTATCTTTTGTAAGACGTAATCAGGTTATTTTCGAACCTGATTTTGTTTGCAGAAGGTTTATGTCCAATCTTGTTATTTTTGTATTTGCACTGATGTGTATTTAGATTTATTATAATAGTTATAATTAATCGGGAGTCTCGCTTGAGGACACCGCGGTCATGATACTTGTTGATAATTTTCTCAATATTGTAATTATGTATTTTTTATTTTTGGATATAGAATTATGTTTTTTGAATATGCTCACTTTCTTGTCACTGCACGCTCACCCTTCACTCCTTCACTCTCGCGCGGTTCATGTTAATATGTCACTCAAATTAAATGAATCCTGATGTTTTAATAGATGACCAAAATTTAGTTGAACACAATAGTGAATATTATACAATAAATGAATTTAATAAGAAGATTAATTTCGATTTTAATAGCATTCATGATCAATCTACCTTAAGACCAACTAATAACATTAGTAATCAATTTAGTCTATTTCATATGAATGCTCGAAGTTTGAATAACATTTTTCTTCCTTTTGAAATATTAATGGACTCTATTAGTAATTTTCCCTTTTCGGCCATTGGCATCACAGAAACGTGGTTACATGAACATTCACCCGAAATGTTTAATCTTTCTAATTATGAAATGATACGTAAAGACCGTAAGAATGGTAGAGGAGGAGGTGTTGCCATATACATAAATAATACATTTACATTCAAAATTCGGACTGATATAGAAATTGAAGGTTCCGAAAGTTTATTTATAGAAGTTAGTATGAGTAAAAATAAAAATATGATAATAGGAACTATTTATAAACCACCAACTAGTGATGTAGATACGTTCATAAATCAAATAGATTCCGTTTTGAATAAGATATCGCAGGAAAATAAACATATATATTTAATGGGTGATTATAATTTAGACTTAGTTAATAAAACAAACAATAATACATGTATATTGAAATTTTATTATACTCTGTTATTATATTCTTGTTATCCCCATATTTCTAAACCTACTAGAATTGATAGTGTAACAATAAGTGAAACATTAATTGATAATATGAAGAGTTTAATTCCAAAAGGCGCTAAATCCACTTTTGGACTTTTCGAGTAAATCAATGTTTTTTATTAGACCACTTTCACTTCTTTCAATGATTGATAATTTTATACATAATGAAAACCTATCATAACACATTAAAAAACACTCATGAAAGAAATCCTGCTATAGTAGTTATTTTTAAATATTTTTTCAAAATAATTTTTTCACCGGATTTAGCGCCTTTTGGAAATAAACATGGATTTAGCGCCTTTTGGAATAAAAATGTTGACGCATGATATCAGAATATACAGGTTATACGTATGGTTGGTTATAGATTAAAAATGAATGTTATCCTGTGATGATTAGAATTATTTTAGAATATGAATCAAGGTTCTAATGACCTGTTACATCCATATCTATGCCCTAACACTGTGTAGCATTTTACTGTACCACCGTCATTCAGCACATTCCACTCAGATGCCAACCATGCATCATGATCTTCTCTCCAAGCAGTCCAAGCACAACTTCAATCATCATGTTCTCACTTGATATCCTAATTCAACACATTTCAGAAAATCAGAAAAATAAGGATATTAACCAGATCCACAGTAACCATGGAAAAAAAAAACAATCAGTAAAGACGTAATGAATTATGATTATCTTGCAAAATTGCTTTACTCATTCTGAAAAAGCCATTCAAGAAAATGACACAAATATATCAGATATTGATAAAAATCATGTCAAACAAAAAAAAATATTTTTGAGTTAGTATCATGCACTGTAACGTGCACAGCGTGTTATGGACATCAGTCGTCGCGTCATGGACACCGACATGGGACATGACTACCGAGATTTGCGGTCGCTGTCACCATCCACCAACCGTGGTTGAACTTGACGTCAGTCGTCGGGTCATGGAGATCGACACGGGAGATGACGACCAAGATTCACGGTTGTTGTCACAATCCACCACCAGTTGTTAAACTTGACGTCAGTCGTCACGTCATGGAGATCGACGTGGGACATGACGACCGAGATTCGCGGTTGCTGTCACCTTCCACCACCAGTTGTTAAACTTGACGTCAGTCGTCGCGTCATGGAGATCGACGTAGGACATGACGACCGAGATTCGCGGTCGTTGTCACAATCCACCACCGGTTGTTAAACTTGACGTCAGTTGTCACGTCATGGAGATCGACGTGGGACATGACGACCGAGATTCGCGGTTGCTGTCACCATCCACCACCGGTTGTTAAACTTGACGTCAGTCATCGCGTCATGGAGATCGACGTAGGACATGACGACCGATATTCGCGGTCGCTGTCACAATCCACCACCGGTTGTTAAACTTGACGTCAGTTGTCACGTCATGGAGATCGACGTGGGACATGACGACCGAGATTCGCGGTTGCTGCCACCATCCACCACCGGTTGTTAAACTTGACGTCAGTCGTCACGTCACGGATATCGACGTGGGACATGACGACCGAGATTCGCGGTTGCTGTCACCATCCACCAGCGGATGTTAAACTTGACGTCAGTCGTTGCGTCATGGAGATCGACGTGGGACATGACCACCGAGATTCGCGGTCGCTGTCACCATCCACCATCCGTGGTTGAACTTGACGTCAGTCGTGATGACCGAGATTCGCAGTTGCCGTCACCATCGACCACCGGTTGTTAACTTGACGTCAGTCATGGAGATCGACGTGGGGCATGACGACAGAGATTCGTGGTAGGAGTTGTCATCTATCGTCGGTTGCGAACTTGACGTTGGCTAGGACGACCGAGATATTCCCTATTAATAGACAAAAAGAAGATAAATTAATACTTATTGTTTGAATCACTTTTTCTTATGGCTTATTGAGTTATGCACGTATGGTCAACTCAATCCACATTACAGGGTACATATTCCTGGTAGGACGACTCAATCCAAAATTAATTTAAAAAACACACACTAACCATAAAATTGTATTAGGCAATGGGTTAAATGCATTCAACTACACAGGGCTTTTATTGCTAGGTACTGCTTGTGCTAGTGCAGGCCTAATGCCTATGGCATGCTATTCAATATCTGCATTGCAGTTTTCACTTGCCGCTAGCGAGTACTTGCATAGTACAAGTAGCAGCTAGTAGCACTCGTGTCTACGACTACGGCTACAGCTACACCACATCTACAAAGTATTGTAGTACGCCACTGTATTTTAGGTGCAGCAGATCTATAATATAAAACGGATCTATACCCAAATAGATACTGTAAAATTAAAACCCACTTTCTCTTGAGAACTAAAACTATTTTTTATTTCATTTTATACTGTTTATATTGTTCTAATTGGCGATGCTCTTCCATTTTACATGCAATATGCATGACACTTACAATACTAACACGAAAATGAGTGTATGGGGCAATACTTACCAAATAGGATGTCGAAGCTCAGCCTGTACGTGTTCTACTTCTTCACAGAATTCATCATTCCTCAGCCATTTGGGGGGGGGGGGGGATCTATAGTTGTGTAAATAACTATTCTATCCTTAGTCATTGGTGTGTGTCCTTACACAACGCTTTCAAAAGGAATTAAACCAGACAGAATTACAATGAAATGTCAGCGATCAGGCAAACGGCGTTTCTCTAGTACGTATAGGCATCGTCTGCTACGCTGATACTGCGCTCTGATTGGTCAAAACGTGCCTGTTTGATCACATGATGGATTAAGCGCCTTTTGGAACTAAACAATTTTGGATTTAACTAAACAAAATTTTTGATCCAATTTTTTTCATATTTCTAAAAATTATTTTGAGGAGTTAAATGGTTATTTAAATGCACATGTTTGATGAGCATTTAATCGTGCAAGAAAATCCAATTTGATGAAAAGTGGATTTAGCGCCTTTTGGAATTAAGCTCTTCATTTATAACCTGATCAAAGTGTGTTTGGGAAGCACAGAAATGTATAAATCATGTTTTATCTAAATTAAGGGATAATTTATTCCATTTAAACCATGTTGAGACTTTAACTAATTCATTATTGAGGGTATAAATGAGAGTATTCAAGCATTTATGAGAATAGAATATGTTAGTGTCATCTGCGAAAAGTACGTAAGTAAGAAGTGGTGATAATTTTACGATGTCATTAATATAAATAAGAAAAAGAAGGGGGCCTAAAATTGATCCTTGTGGAACACCACATAACACATTTAAGTTAGGGGAATTTACTGACTGAAATGAAACAAATTGCTTTCGATTAACTAAATAATTCTTAAACCATTTTAAGGCTGTGCCTCGTATACCATAATGAGTAAGTTTTTTTAACAAAATGTCATGATTCATGGTGTCAAAAGCTTTTGACAAATCCATAAATACCCCAATTATATATTCCTTGTTATTAAGTGTTTGAATTATTTTATCACAATATTGTATCAAAGCATAATCAGTATACAAACCTTTTCGAAATCCAAACTGATTGCAAATAAGAGTATTATTTTCTTGTAATAAAGAATAAAGTCGTTTATAAACAATGTTTTCTAAAATCTTAGAAATGACCGGCAATAGCGAGATAGGGCGATAATTTTGTGTTGAGTCATCTTTTTTATGAATAGGAATCATTTTGGCTATCTGTAAAGAGTCTGGGAAAATGCCTGTCGAAAGTGATAAATTACAAATATGAACTAAGGGAGAGGCCAAACAATGAATAATTTTCTTTAATAAATACACACTTATTCCATCATAACCACAGGATCTACTCATCTTAAACGATCGAACTATATCTAATATTTCATTTTCATTAACTGGAATAAAAAATAATGAATTTTCATTGCCATCAAATAAATAATCCTTAAAGTTTTCATTTCAGTGTATTGTTGAGGCTAAACGTGGACCAATATTAACAAAGAAATTATTGAAAGCAGTAGCAATTGAATGAGGGTCCGTGATTTCATTACCACTTTCAACTATTACATCAGAGCATACTTTCTTTTTACTTTTTAAGAGATCATTACTAGTTTGCCATAATACCTTTACATTCCCTTGATTAGATTCTATTTTATTTTAATAATACCGTTTACGTGATACATGAATTAAAGTCGTTAATCTATTTCTATAATGCTTATATCTATCTTTATTCTGAGTAGTTGGTTTACGCAGTGATATTTTATACAAACGATTGCGAGTTAAAATTGATTGCATTAACCCCTGAGTAATCCATGACTGTTTTATACTCATATTATCCCTTTTTTAAAATAAATGGCATATTCTTATCTATATAAAAAGAGAGTTTATGCAAAACATTTTTATATGACAAATTAGCATCTTCAACCGAGAATACCTCGCGCCATTGTTCTTTGGACAAATCAAAAATTAAAGAATCAATAGTTTGTTGTGTTTCTTTCCTCTTTTTAACAAAAAATATTTGTCCTAGTTTTTTCACTATAAATGGCATTAGTCATTATAACATATGACAAAAATGGGTAGATGATCTGATACGTCTGAGTACAGAATACCATTCAAATGTTCTGCATGTATGACATTTGAGAATATATTATCAATTCATGTTTCACTTATTGTTGCACTATCAATTCTAGTAGGTTTAGAAATATGGGGATAACAAGAATATGATAGAATAGTATTATACAATTTCAATATATTATTGTTTGTTTTATTAATTAAGTCTAACTTATAATCACCCATTAAATATATGTGTTTATTTTCCTGCGATATCCTATTCAAAACGGAATCTATTTGATTTATATAAGGAGTGAAGGGTGAGCGTGCAGTGACAAGAAAGTGAGCATATTCAAAAAACATAATTCTATATCAAAAAATAAAAAGTACATAATTACAATATTGAGCAAATTATCAACAAGCATCATGGCCGCGGTGTCCTCAAGCAAGACTCCCGATAAATTATAACTATTATAAGTGAATCTAAATACACATCAGTGCAAATTAATTTTAAGAACAATAACAAGATTGGACATAAACCTTCTGCAAACAACAAGTTCGAAAATTACTTGATTACGTCTTACGAAAGATACAAATAATGATTATATGAATTTAGCATTTTCAAAGTATTATTACAAATTCAAAAGAACACACAATAAGCTCCCTTTGATAAGGAAGACAATGATGCGTAATCGAGTACCGAGTATGGTATGGCTCCTTATCAAAGGGAGAGCAGTCAAGCGGTTCTTCTGTCTATGGGAGACCGTGGAGCGAGAATGCCTCCGTGATCCGAGGATCGCTGGAGACGAACAAGTAGCAACTTTTGGAAACGACAATGCCTCAGAAAAATGGCCCTAGCATCCAAATGCCTTACCCAAAATCCATGTTCATGGTATCATTTTGTTGGAAAAAGAATGTTCTATCCAATGGTATAAGAAATAATGACATTTGGTCGATGGTGTCGAAGAAATTAACGATCGTAAGTGTTGCAACCTTTCTGGGACACTCTGTATAAAAGCCAAAAGCTTGTACCCCGTCCTATGTGTATATTTGGCAAAATTTTTCTTTGATATGGCTCCATACTCAGGTTAATTTCATATAAGCTTGGTGCACCAATAGGGTTGCCCACCGCTAGTATGCTCCTCGGGGAGTAAAGGATGTGTACAGTGCGGGTCTGATGCTTAGATGCTATTAGGCGCTATATAAATACGAACTATTATTATTATTAATTATTATTAAATATTGTTGGTATAATTATCATTATTACTATTATAATAATTATTATTATTAGGAGCAGTATTAGTAGTAGTAGTAGTAGTATTCCATAATGTATGCATCAAGACCATATTAATATAACAGCAGAGAGATATTAACGCTCATCCTTGAATTGCGGAACATTTTGTGAGTGTTTATATTGTATATCTGCAGTGAGTTTGTACAGGGCGGTGATGTATTACAGACTTTGACACTATCCACCTTTCATATGCGCACGTGACCAAATCGCAAGCTGTTGCTGGTCGTCGCAAGCCCGTGTGACTGCTCCATTATCAAGCAAATGGCCAATCATAGGGGCTGTAACGAAACTATGTGTGAATTAAAAATATTTTCATGGTACTTTATTTCCAATTTCTCTTTTTTCAAATTCCTTCATGCATAATGAGCTAATATTTAACAAAAGGAAACATAGAGTAGTGATGGAAATCAACATTTTGCATTAAAACACGAAATGCATATTTTGTTTCTCTGAGAGTGAATTATTTATCTCGGACCCTGTAATTGGCGGACGGCCCTGCTGTGGTCGTAGTTGTTATTAATATGCTTTTCGAGACCCATTTTAATAATATGAAGTTAATATAAAAAATACAGTTGGCACATTTTCATTATAAAACCATAAACATATGAACTCATTATGTTGCACGATACTTTTGATGTTGGCATAGAGTTTATGAATAGTATATTAATAGAGGTATAGGATTGTGCACTTTAGCAAAGAATCACCTAACTTGGTGCATAAAATGGTGCAATGTATACTCCTTTGCCGAGTCTGCACCTTTCGCCGTTAATTTTCACCTTATTTTAACCTTTTTTTCTTAGTGTGTATTTATTATCTTTGTTTGATTCTAGCTTGGTAGCTTATCAAGCAAATGAATAGTCTATAATATAGACCCTCGAAAGCGCCGCCAACGAGAGTGATCTGCATAGCATCATTGATCGCTGCCAACATCAGTGACGCGCCATCTCCCTGGCAGCGATCACAAGATGTTGCGCAGACCTTCCTCGTTGTGCATATCTCTTTCGTAAGTGGCGCTATAATTGTGGGAGGGACTTGATCCTAGTCTAGCAAATGACCAATCAGAGGGGTTGTAACGAATCTACGTTTGCCAGCACAAAATATTACTGTATACATGTACATGTAATGCTGTAGAGAAATACATTGTGTTCATAAGTACAGATGAGGGAACCTTTTGAAGGCATTCTACATTCATGGTGATTCCATATGAAGGATATAGACATTCTCAAGGCAATATCAGATTTCAGATCGCCTGATATACGGATTGCATGGTGGTAATGGCACAGAGATGAAACAATCCCACAATGGTCAAAGGGTCATCAGTGACAAACATTTTGTAACGAATACAAGCCTCCGCTCCACCACTGGATACACGACATAAACAAAGACCAGTAAAATCTATCTGCTATTAAACATTTCACCCCCTGTATATTGTAAATGTTGCTAGTAAAAAGGAACATGGCGTTCGTCCATCGTTTCCGATGATGACTCCAACATATTTGTTACATGTGCATTTAAAGGATAAAGGGCAATGAAACCCAAGCAAAATGTTGCTTTCATAGTCTTGAAGAGATTAAGAAGAATAATCTCTGAAAGTTAGAGCATAATTGGGTAAGAAACAAGAAAACTACGGCTCTTTGAAGATGTCCATTTATTCCTATGGGGAACTCAAATTGGCAACGCACTCTGATAAGTGTGTGGAAAACTCCCCATATGTTTTGTACACAAATGTTCCCATTTTTACAGTTTTCTTCATAGTCAAATTTTTCCATTCCCCCAACTCATGATATGTTATGTATAAAAGCATTCTACAAAACATATGTTGAACTCAAACGAAGGGTAAACATACATTTTGAGAAAATTTAACAAAAATTAAATTTTGTGTACAAAATGTATGGGGAGTTGTCCACAACTTTGCCAGAGTGCGTTGCCAATTTGAGTCACTCGAAGAAATACATGGCTCTTTTCAAAGAGCCGTAGTTTTCTTATTTCTTGACCGATTGTGCTCAAATTTTCAGAGACTATTCATTATATTTAGTGTCATATAGTGTATACAACAATTTGTCTGGATTTCAGTGTCCTTTAATTTAAAGGCAGGATACGATGTGTCTTCGTGTGGCTTATCAAACCGATTCGAGCACGCAAACTCCTGCCACAGGTCGGACAGACGTGTGAAGACAAATCAGGTGAAGATTTGTCTGGTCTGACTTTTCGGATTTCACGTTTTTGTTTTGCCTTAGCAGAGCGTCTCTCCTCAGCATGTTGACAACAGTCTGTTGATTGCGTTCCTAACCTGCAGTTTCCCAATAAGCCACATCAATGTCAAAGGATTTGAGGGAGGCTGTAAGCGTTTTCTTGAATACAATTTTATATCCACCATGAGATTGTTTTCCCTCAGAGAGTTCCCAATAGAAGGGTTGCTTTGGAATACGCTCATCTGGCATCAGGGCAACACGGCCGTCCAACCTATTTTGGGAATTCATCAACATGGCCGGTGTACGGTCTGCATGTTGGCTCGGCAGATATATTCGGTGTCTGAAATGAAGTCCTTAATAGCTTGCGAAGACAGATTATATGGAAATGGTTGAGCAATTTGGCATGTCTCCTGTACACAGCCCAAGTTACTCTAGCAAAGAGAGGGATTGGGAGAACAACAGCACAGTCAATCGTTAGCTTTGTGATGTGGCTATAATCCCTCAACGGTCCCAGACTTTAGGGCGTATTCTCTCAAATGTAGGTAATCTTGCAATTGATCTCAAAATCCATAGTTAATTGCATTTCGGTACAGAGCTAGCATTCAGGGCACACTTTCCATCAGTTCTATATCTAAGGCCAATCACAACTTCGCTGTCCAGAGATACATTGGTAAGCATTGCAGAGAACATCATGCTGAACAGGGTAGGTGCCAAGGCGCAGCCTTGCTTGACATCATTTGTGACTGGGAAGCTAGTCCTCAGATATTTCTACGTTGTCAATGTCACGGACCATCATGTTGTTCAGGAATTTTCGTACCATGAGGATGAATCTGTCTGGAGAGTCGAACTTTGACATGATTCTCCAGAGACCCTGACGAATATATGTATTAAATGCTTTGGTAAGTTCAGGGACACTCCCATATCCCTGGCAAGATCAACATACGCAGTATAGCATTTTGGAATTTGCTCCTTAAATTTATATTGAAGTTGACGTGCAGTCATTATCATGTCACTTGTTCCAGAGCAATTGCAAAAAACACACTGAGATTCCGGCAGGTGTCCTGTTTCAAGTGGGTGATTAGTCTGTTTAGCAGGACCCTTGTACAGATTTTTCCTGCAATGGATGGCAACGAGATTCCCCTGTGGTTGTCGCATAGTTGGCAATTATCCTCTTCTTTTTTAGAGGACTGGTGTATAAATAATACGTGCATCCCTGAGTTCTTGTGGAACAAGCCATTGAAGCCCTTAGCGGATTGTAGCAGCAAAGTGTGTTTGTCAAGAAGCACAGGACGTCCATCTATGTAGATGTCAGCAGGAACGGCATCTGATCAAAGAGATTTGCCGTTTGAGAGCTAACTAGTTGCCTTCTTGACTTCAACATTGTCAGGTGAAACATTCATGATCAGTGTGATTTAATCGGCGGCATCTGGTCAATCGCCTTTTCATTGTATGCTGACCGACGATTGAGGATCGCTTTAAAGTGTTTAGTCCATCTCTTCAGTATATCCGGCTTATCCGATATGGGAGTTGACCAATCAGAACTTAGAAGGCGAGACCTCCCTGACGACTGAGAACCATAGAGGGTGTTGATGTCCTCGTAGAACCGCTTTGAGTCGTTTATGTCAGTATAGCCCTGGATTTCGTATGCCTTTGAATGTAGCCAGGAGTCCTGTTTGGCCTGTATTTACAAGCACTAGTCATGCTCGTGCAGGCCCCCTTTTTAGAAGCATATTAATGATGGATCATTTTAATGAGCACGATGTTTACGTCTATGATTTTCGGTGAACAGGGCTTGGATTTCTTCATCATGCCCATCTAACCAGTCATTGCATTTTGCGGGTAGACGTTCCCATCGTGTTGAGTGCAGTTGGGTGGACAGTCATTCACAATTTGTTTCAGTGTTGTCAACAACGTGTAAAATGTCTGCCAGTTGATCGCCTAGATCTGAGATGAGTTTTCGACATCAGGGTTCTTTAGTGAATACATTGTTATGCTCATTTCCCTGTGGTCGCCTTTTTGGTCTAATTTGGAGCTTTATCTAATATGATGCGCCTTGGGTATGTCCAACAGACTGCACCACACATAAAATTGGTTACTCCGACATCCTGCCCGTCTATGTTGTTTTGTTACGAGTGATGTGTGAAAGATGGCATTGTTATCACTAAGTCTAAGGCATGTGATTCGCAGGTCTGCAAAAGAAGTAATCAATTGTTGTTGCAGGTGCCCACTCCATTCTTCCAGTGACACATTCCCATAGGCATAGTGATGAATCATGACTTACACTGACATTAAAGTCACTGAACAGTATTTGCTTGTCATTTCTGCCTACTGAAGTAAAGAAGGTATCCAGTTCTTCATAGGACATGTCTTTCACATCATCAGGGTTGGTCATTGTCGGAGCATACGCACTTATCAGGGTGGCCTTTCTCCCATTCTGTATCGTCATCAGGCGATCGTCGATACATATAAGGGGATTTGCTAACGAGATAGCTCCAGATTCGAGTCGCTCTTGATTGCTACCCCGGCCACACCAGAAGAAAGTATATCTACCGTCATGTTCTGTAAGGTATTCCTTGTCAGCCAAACAAGTTTCAGAGAGAGCTGCAATATCAACTTTATACCTTGCGAGCTCTTTAGCAACCAGAGCTGTTCTCTTGTCCGGTCTATCGGCAGTGGTGAGAGGTATTTCCTTTCTTTTCTTACCTTGGGTCAGCCTCAGCCAGCCTGCCACCCTGTTGCCCACTGTGTGGCCTCTGTTCGCATGTTAACAAATACGAGGAGTCAAAGGTGAGGGATGGGTGCTATATTGGATGCAACGTCAAGGGACCTATCATAACAAGAACATAACATGACACCGCGGACTTAATAACTACATGTTCCCAAATGCAAGTAAACCATACCTCCCAGAAGGAACATATCAGACAAGCAAAAGATGTAAAGAACCTCTTTCCATAACCACCCCTATGCCTAGTCAAGCAAAGTCAAGGGAATGGTGTTTTTGTTTGTGCATGCCGTTTGTGATCAATGAACAATCTAGCAGAGAGGCTAGTGATGTATACTGGCAAGCTATTGTAGTGGAGCAGATTGGCGTAACAATCGTGCAAATAGTCATACAAGCAAGCAAATTGGCATGTATATTACCTGTTGTCCACTTTTCAGAAACAAATTCTGGCCACGTAAAATTCCAACATGGCGGCCATTTTCCAAGATGGCCGCCAAAAAGCTACTTTTTGTCATAAAAAGAGAAATCATCAGTAGATTTCAAGGATCTTGGAGTCGATTCCAATGAGATATGTTATGCAGAAACCCCATGTGCTACATGTATTAACTATCCAGTGGTGTATCTACTGTTAAATCCAATATGGCGGCCATTTTCCAAGATGGCCGCCAAAAAAGCTACTTTTGTCATAAAAAGAGAAATAATCAGTAGATTCCAATGATCTTGGAGTCGATTCCAATTATATATGGTATGCCGAAACCACATGTGCTACATTTAGTTACTATCTAGTGGCGTATCTACTGTTAAAATCCAATATGGCGGCTATTTTCCAAGATGGCCGCCAAAAAGCTACTTTTTTCATAAAAAGAGAAAAAATCAGTAGACTTCAATGATCTTGGAGTCGATTCCAATTATATATGGTATGCAGAAACCCCATGTGCTAAATGTAGTTACTATCCCGTGGTGTATCTACTGTTAAAATCCAATATGGCGGCCATTTTCCAAGATGGCCGCCAAAAAAGCTACTTTTTGTCATAAAAAGAGAAATAATCAGTAGATTTCAATGATCTTGGAGTCGATTCCAATTATATATTGTATGCCGAAACCACATGTGCTACATGTAGTTATCTAGTGGCGTATCTACTGTTAACATCCAATATGGCGGCGGTTTTCCGAGATGGCCGCTAAAAATGTACTTTTTGTCTTGAGAAGAGAAATAATTAGTTGATTTAATTGATCTTGGAGTCGATATATGCAGAAACCTAATGTTCTATATTTAGTCCCTATCCAATGGCGTAGCTACAGTTGAAATCCAATATGGCGGCCATTTCCCTTGATGATTGCTGAAAAAGCTACTTTTTGTCATAAAAGAGAAATAATTCGTATTTTTCAATGATCTTGGAGCCGATTAAAAATATATATGGTATGTAGAAACCAAATGTGCTACAATAAGGCAATATCCAGTGGGTATAGTATCTGTGAAAATCCAACATGGCGGCCATTTTCTAAGATGGCCGCCCAAAAGCTGTTTTTGTCATAATAAGAGAAATAACTAGTCGTTTTCAGTGATCTTGGACTCGATTCAAATAAATGATGGTGTGCAGAAACTAAATGTGCTATATTTAGTCCTATTCAGTGGTGTAGATACTGTTACAATCTAATATGGCGGCCATTTTTCAAGATGGCGGCCAGAAACCTACTCATTTAACTGTCATAAAAACAGAACTAATTAGTCGAATGCAATGATCTAGGAGTTGATTCAAATAAATGATGGTATACAAAAACCGAATGTGCTACATTCAGTCCTCTACCAGTGATGTAGCTACTGTACAAATCCAACATGGCGGCCATTTTCCAAGATTGCTGCCAAAAAGCTACAATTTTGCATACAAATCGGTTGAGGTGGTACATTTTAATGCATCTTGGAGTGGATTAAAAAAGTACATTAACACCAAGAAACAATTTCATGCTACACACTACATGTACTTTCTACATCGGTTCTAGGCTAGTTTTCAAATTACGGCAATGTCAGCGCCGATGGCATCTATTTTTCGTGTACGAGGCAGCTTCAGGAGGAAGATATAACCAAATGACTAACAACCATGAGCAAAGATTGCAAGCTCCGATTAGTAGAATAATCTACAAGCGAATAACAGTGCATTGTGATTATTATGAGCAACCTACTCCAGTAAGAATCTGAAGGCCTTCTTTTGCTAGACATTGAACTAATATAGGTGCGCGGCTAGACTTCTTGAAGTTGAAGGTATGGAAGTGGCTGGAATGTTGCGAGTGCACTTATTAAAGTGCATTCGATGGAATACAATTCTATAGCACCATAACCAGCAATATCGAGCGATTATTACAACGTACACACATCCCGGAATCCTTCAGCTAAGAGAATCAGCCGACCCTGTAGACCCTGCAGCACTCGGTGACTGTATAAAAGTCCAAATTACAATATTCATATGCCACGGATGAAGTCTTTGAAGCATAAGACTGGTACCATGTATATTTGCTGATACATATTTCATTCAGAGCATGAAGTGTAAGAGTAAAATTAGTGGAGGGGGGGGGGGGGGGGGGTCCTGGGAGGTGACTGGTAAAGAGAACTGACAGATCTGATACTAATAGCACGTTAATATTAGCAGTAACGCACTATTGTTAAAAGCTGGTATGTAGGACATGTGGTTAGTATTTGGTGTACAAACTCCGCTAATGTCCACCGTCTCTATTCACCATCCTTTAACATGTTATACCAAATATAGGCACAAAATACATAGTCAGGACAGTCCATTTTGAAAGGGAGGTCATGTTGCATGACCTGTTTTTAATAATTACATCTACGTTGTGTTGCTATGGACACTCCCTACAATTTAGCGTTCATGACTTTAAAAGTTAGCTGAGTATGTACAGTAATGTACGATTAAAGCAGAAAAGTCATGAGGAAGGGCAACACCCATTGGATAAAGGCCAAATGAATGGGTGCCAGGTAAGATACTGTTGATAGGCAATCGTCATACAAAGCTGTATTGATGATATACAGTATTACATGTGTGCTGCAAACAAAATGTTAACTCGAAACCCGAATATACAGCAAAAAAGTGCTCAGGAAGGTGAAATGATCCCCTTAATATAATGTCGAATGTGTGGTTGCCATTCAAATTGCTTTTGCCAGGCAACATATCAGTATCCATGGATAATCTTCATTGTTTCAATGTGTATTATTTGTTAACTGAGTTATACAAGTCTATAATAAGAGCCGAACATAGCATTAAAGTACAAAACGAGCCACCTAAATATTAATATACATCCATAGGTTAACTATTGAAAACCCCTTTGACCTTGAAACATTACCATCATCGTTAAAACTGTTCTCAGACAAAGCCACACCCGTGTCTATTTATATGAAAAATCAGGAACATTGCTCATGTTAGTTCCGAGAAATTTGATTTAGGAGTGTTGAGTACCAGATATAGCACTGTGGAGCTTGTTAATGGGCCTTAATGTAGGCAAACACAGCAAAAATGTCCCTAGGAAAGGTAAAATACCCTCTGAATATATGTCAGATGTGTGGTTACTAGAAAAAATCGGGCAAAGTATCGGGGTGCTTGCGAAGACGTGTCGGGGTCATGTCGGGGACGGTTCGGGGAATGCGGGGAGGATTCGGATTGGATGGTATCGGGTGTCGGGGTGAAGTTCGGGCTGGGTTCGGTTCTGATGCCGTTTGGATTCGGCTGAACTGAACTGCAAGAAAAAAAGAATGAATGCCCTACTCCGATACCAAACCGAATCAAGACCGAAAAGCCCTCGAGCGATGAGATATTTACCCACTTGAGCACATCCGGTATTTGGAAGAGGGTCAATATCTTGGGCATATTTACCTGTAATTTTTTTCTGGAAAAATAAATCCTCTATCGCTTTGAGCTGTGATATGCATATAATTATAGTCATGAAATTTGTTTAGACAAGAACTAAAAGCAATAATATGTATCAATCCACAAACTTTCGGCTACAGCGTATGTTTATTTGTAAATAGCATGTTTGAGAGTCGTTTATTGTGGGGGTGACACACGCTCACACACACACACACACACACACACACACACACACACACACACACACACACACACACACACACACACACACACACACACACACACACACAAACACATACACACACACACACATACACACACACACACACACACACACACACACACATACACACACACACACACACACACACACGCACACGTACATACTTACGCTCATTCACACGAACACGTACTAAACATGCACTAATCAAACATTGTATGTAATATAAATGTATCTAGTTAGGCTGAACTATAAGTTTGATTGGGGTCTCCTTCATTACACTTGAAAGATATTTTATAATTTATTTCCATGACATATCCAATTTTATTTTATGACTGCACCTCGTATACAATTATTAATTTATGTATGTTCATGATTACTTTGAAGAATTACAAATTAAAACAGAGCAAAATAGGAAACTTCCTTGGAGCATGTAATCATTGTCGGGATTTAGTAACTGTGTTGGCATGTGCACAAACTTATGGAGGGTTGATGAAAGCTTCTGTGATCTGATATGTCCACTGATCAGCTGATATAAATTATTTGTCAACATTCCGAGGTAATGACATGTTATGTGACCGAGTAATGTGCGAATTTCAACTCCCCTACTCATTACAACAACGTCATTCAAAGTTGTAATTCTCCAATAGAGATTTTCGAAATTTAAACACTTCAAGCATACATATTATCTTAACAACTTAGATGTTTTGAAAACCAAAACCTGTTCTTAATTTGGTGATATGAATACAACGAGGTATGTAAAAAAACACTCGGAGGCTTGTGGACACTGCTACTAGATAATTTATAAGTAATTAATGAGTCTGGAAGTTAAGTAGACACAAGAAAAAACATATAAAAGCACTATTAAGATAAAACATTACTGCTGTTTAATCACTAGTGTTGTTTATTTATATCATTATAATACTCAGTGAAATATTCCATAATTTCACTTCCAAAAGAAGCAACACATATAATATAGCCAGCTCCCTTCAGGTACAAGTCATATGTTGTTTAATTTAACATGTTTAAGTTCAGGATTACTTCATCCTGTACTTTGACAAAGAAAGCAATTATAATTATATTATAATTTGAGTAAGGAAATCCTTTGACGTTAAAAAACTTTTAGGGTTTTGTACGCCTCGGGCTGAAAAAATTCCACGTGTCATTTGTTCTGACTGCAGATCATTCTAAAGGGTTTCAATTTTTTAAATAAGTTGTTTGAAATCTCGAAATGAAATATAAAAACTCAAAATAGTTCCTGAAAGAGGATGGCCATGGCAACGGATATTGCATGATCGCTATACGTTACGTTATACGCGCGCCGGCCGCGCACATATGCACACGTCACAGTGCATGCATGGTCTTTGATCGATGATATCAAAGACACTACAACGGATCGAAAGACTGGACACAATTCATGACAGTCTACATTGTGTAACGCTGAATTTCGTGTCTTTGATGATATGCAGAGAGGTGGAAAAGACGATTTTGCATTCACCAGACTGTTTTGAAGTCATGTCCAAATTCATCTGGACTCTGGTAAGTACCCTTATTCAAAATTAATTGTACAATTGTCAATAGAATTATAATATGAGTATGACGTCATTGATTGTCATTGTTATTGACAGTGTCAGATAATTTATAAATAATGAAGACAGTCACATTAATTGACCTTTGACCTTCATCTTGACTGTCTAGCTACACTATACAGACCTCTGCACATATAATTTTGTCATACAGGTCTGGAAGTGGAAATGATATGCTCTGCATCTCTTCTGCCACACGTGTGGGCGTGGCTATATTAGGCTATACCTGGTAATTAAAGCCACACACGTGTGGGCTATGGCTGTAAACACTGCCTTTCCATTAACTTGGTAAAGTTACAGTTAAAAACACTTGTGCATCTAGTCCTAGACTAGTAGAGTATTGTTCATGATTTCTTTTACATTTTTACTTCTTAAGGTCACCCATATTTCAACAAGTCCAAGGCGAAGACCATGTCACAAACACGTAAGTTCCTAATTTATAAATTGATCAAAGTCTAGACTGAACTTTGAATGTGTTAATGTTACTGTGTTAATAAACTTGGTGTGTGAGAAATAGCCTCATCCACACCTAGCACATTACATAAATCAACAAGAGTAAGAGTGAATAACAAATATCAACATCATGGTATCAATGATTTATAAATAATAATGAAGACAGTCATGTTAATTGACCTTTGACCTTCATGTTAACTAAAGACCTCTGGATCTGCACATACAATTTTGTTGTACAGGTTTGGAAATGATATGCATATGTTCTGTATACAAAATTTAAACCAAATCTGTCAATAAATTAAGAAATTCACTAAAGGCAAAGGATGCAAAATATGTACAATAGCTCTTGGCAAGATTGTAATAGTGCCAGGTGTGGCCTCGCCCACACCTACAGCCAAAACAAATATATAAAGCTCTCTATTGCGCATAACGCCCCTATACATGCATTTTAAAATCTAGTTTCAGCAGAGAAATAAACTTTTTGATAATTTTGTTTACAATCAAACAATCAAATATTAGATCAGATTTGTGGTAACACTTTTAGAAAAGAAGCAACTTGGAAGCAACTTTCAATTTGTGCAGACTTTTTTTATTCACTGTTCCTGAAATTGTGATGGCGCTAAATGTGGTTTCACCTCAAAGTTGTCAGAGATAGACCAGCTAGCTATCACTTTGTTATAGATAAACTAGTTATGGCATATTGGCATTGTTGGGGATAAACTTATGTAGAATAGAATTGGTATGTGGATTTTTTTGTTATTATTAGCAATTTTAATTTTCCCTATTTTGTTTTAGATATGAACAATTGTTATAACTGGGCTATATTTGAAAAAGTTTGATATATATGATTATGAAATCTTTTTTTTCTTCAAATTTGCAGCCTTCAGTAAAATACTACTAAATTGTCACTTTTGAAAACATCTAATTGAAGCATAATTGTGGATGGTGGGTGAAGGTTGCCTACATGTGATTGCTGTGCATTTAGTCACAATTATTGCTCATAAAAAACATGAATATATGGCCTCTTGCATTCACCAGATAAATTCTGTTTTGAAGTCATGTCCAATTTGTTGAGTATTGTACAATCGAATTATGATATTGGTAGCTCAGGGATTGGGAAAGGGGCAACTCTACAGTACAAGCATATGACTGTCTACAATATCCCTATGGACTAAATACTACACAAGAGAGAGGCACAACATAAAACAAAATCAAAGTAAAGCAAAGTATAACCACTCATTTTTATTGAAATTACCAAATTCATTTTTGAGGCGTGCATAATACTCAGCAAGAGTGATTATGAACACACATAATTTAATGTGAACATTTTGACAAAATGTGATGTGAGTTTGAGCTTGGAAATGAACATCAGTCTCTGCTTGCACCCTCCCCCACGTTTAAAAACCTTGAGCCACCACTGAGCTGTGAATTTCAAGGAAGTAAACACCTTGATTCCTTGTGATACTTAGTAATCATTATTCATTAAACTAAATTTCGATTAATTGCATCGTTACTTGAAGGTTGCATTCTGCCATTACAAATGACAAAAGATTTGAATAGGAAACCCAACCGCAAGGAACTATGCAAGGTTATGTGTATGAGTAGACACAATAGGTAAGGTAAGTAGCACTTAGCAATATCGTAAACACATTGTTTATGGTGGAAACATATTGTCCTTGTATTTTCCTGTGCTCACTACCTCCTCCCCCATCCCCCACATGCCATGCCCCTGCCCAGCCATCCAACCCATGATTAACAGTGTGATCACTGCAATACCACATGAGACTCTCATCACATATTTAACAAGCAACAAACATCTTGCTGTATGTCAAAATAATTTCAAAAGAAAATGTTGACATTCGTAAATATACATGTCACTTGTCTTTAATGATTTATTTTTTCATACTTTCATTCCGTAGTATCAAAATGCCTAAGCGCAAAAGAGGGGAGGCGTGTGCAAGAGGAGTGAAGTGGAAGAAGGAGTGGCGGAATAAGAAAACAAATGAAGAAACAGAAAGAAGACTTCAAATGGAAAGACCAGTGACAAAGGAAACAACTCAGAGACTAGCTTGTAACATTGCAGCAGCTGAATTATTTGAACAAGACTTACCTTCATCAGTAATTAATTTCAAACAACCAAATATATGGCAGAATAGATGTGAATCATGTAAAGCCTTTAAGTTCCCTTCTGACCAAGAGGGAACATGTTGCAATCATGGAAAAACAGTCATACCTCATGTGGAAGACCCACCTCAGACTTTACAAGACCTCCTGCAAAATGACAGGCACTTCAAAACAAACATAAGAAGTTACAACAATGCTCTTTCTCTATCAAGTATAGGTTTTGACAAGGAAATTATCGTCCCTGGTTATCACCAAATGTCAAAAGGGCAAAATCTGGCACTCAATAGGTACTTTATTTCCTAAAGATAATGAGAAGATTTGCTCAGATTTATATTCATCAGGGAAATTTCCTTGAAGAAGCTCAAAGGAGGATTGACAACTTGTCAGAGAAGACAATGTTAGCTGTGCAGATGGTCTTGCATGAAACAAATCCATATGTTCAAACTTTCAGAGCTGTATCCCAACTCCCAGAAGAGGTTATCAAAGAAACCAAGTTTGTATTAAGAAAAGACAAAAAACCACCCGCTGAGCACAGCAGAAGATACAATTTACCTGACTCCAATGAAATGTTCTTACTAGCTCTCAACGATTCCAGTGATTCTGCTGATGTCGTCATTCACTTGAAAGATGGTGGTCTTCAAAGAATCAATGACCTCAATAGGGCATTTGACCCTCTCCATTTCATTCTTCTTTTCCAACATGGTGAAGATGGCTGGCATGTAGATTTACATCAAGTAAATCGTGATGGAAGTAGAGGTGCCAAAATCTCTCCTACTATGTTCTACACTCGCCGAATTAAGGTGAGACAGGGAGAGTTCCATGGTATTGTCAGATCTGGAAGACTTTTTCAGGAGTTTCTCTGTTCAGTGTGGTACAAAGCAGAACGAATGAAACTAAACTGGTATAAACTCAATCAAAAAAAGATCCGTGCAGAAAAATACAACGGACTCATGGATGCTATCAGCGTGAGTGATGACACCAACTTACAAAACGTTGGTCAAATAATCATCTTACCAGCCACACATTATGGGTCTCCTCGATGGTATCAGGAAAGCTTTCAGGATGCAATGGCCATTGTCAGACATTATTGTCGTCCTCATCGCTTTGTTACCTTCACTGCTCATTCTAAGTGGCCAGAGATCACAGAGAGTCTTTTTCCTGGAGAACAAACAATAGACAGACCCGATGTAGTCAACAGGGTTTTCAATATGAAAGTAAAAATATCCTTGGCAAGGTTAGTGCTATGGTTGGAATGGTCGAATTTCAGAAACGCGGTCTATCCATTTGATGTTCACCCTGCAAGAACAAGATGCACCCAAGAACTCCTCTGATTATAACAAATATGTTTGTGCTGAAATTCCTGATGGGAAACAAAACCCCATGCTTCATTCCCTTGTGACACAATTCATGATACACGGTCCATGTGCAGGTGTGAACCAAAACAGTCCATGCATGAAAGGAAAAGTGTGTGAAAAAGGCTTCCCAAAGGAATTCAGGCAACATACATTTCATTCAAACTGCACATACCCACTGTACAGAAGAAGAGATCCCAATCATGGCGGTCATACTGCAGACATATGGGTGAGCAGCATTCAGCAGAAGTGGGTCGTGGACAACAGATGGATTGTCCCGTATAACCCAGTACTTCTCTTGAAATACAAAGCTCATATCAATGTTAAAATTGTTTCATCTGTTGGTGGTGTCAAGTACTTGTACAAGTACATCAATAAAGGCCCTGACCGTGTAATGGTTGAAACAAGCAATGGTCAAGTGGCACCAAATGAGATTCAAATATTTGTTGATGCAAGATGCATCTCTGCATCACAGGCAGCGTGGAGACTCAATGGGTTTCCGATAAGCCATACATGTCCTTCTGTACACAAATTCCCCATTCATTTGCCAAATGAGCAGATGGTTATCATTCATGAAAACCAAAATCCTGCAGATGCAGCAGCAAACTCTGAAAAGACTCAACTGACAGAGTTTTCACTTTAAACAGAGTTGACCCAAATGCCCGTAATCACTTGTACATTGATATCCTGCGGTATTATGTCTGGAACAATCAATCTAAGCAGTTTACACCAAGGAAAAGAAGAATTAATAAATTGTCAAATGATGAAGCCAAAAGTGACATAGTTGGGCGCATTCCAGTCATATCAATAAACTGCTACAACAAAGAGAAGTACTTCCTCCGAATGCTACTTCATCATGTAATGGGCCCTACAAGCTTTGAAGATCTCAGGACTGTTAATGGTCAACTGTGTGAGACATATCAGGAAGCTTCCATCAAATTGGGTTTATTTGAAGATGACAAGCAAATTCACAAGGCTATGCAAGAGGCAGCAACCATTAAATTCGGACCACAATTAAGAAGATGCTTTGTTACATTACTTATGTATGCGATGCCTGCCAACCCTAAATAACTGCTTGAAGCATTCACAACTGAATTATGTCAGGACTTCATGCAAAGTGACAAACTTACTGAGCCAACAGATGCCATCATCAACAAAGTTCTTTTACAACTCAAATCAATGTTTGATGATTGTGGCAAAGATATGACCAAGGACGTTGGTTTCCCAAAACCTGTTGAATCCCTTTCTTGCGAACCAATGGAGATCCAGCAAGAACTTCAGTATTCTAAAGACGAATATACACAAGACAAAGAGGCAATGTTGAATAGCGCCCAGAGAACAGCATTTGTAGCTATAAAAGCAGCAATTGATGACCATCAGCCTGGTCTTTTTGGCCTCGACGCTCCAGGTGGAACAGGAAAAACCTTCTTGCTCAAAACTATTACAAGTTATGTAAGAAGCCAAGGTAAGATTTGTCTCACTTTAGCCACAAGTGGAATAGCAGCAACTTTACTCCCAGGAGGAAGAACTGTACACAGTAAGCTCCACGTCACAATCAATCTCACTGACACATCACTTTGCTCAATTAATGACAACAGCGGGCCAGCTGAATTGGTAAAAAGACTATCTCTTGTCATTATTGACGAAGTCACCATGGGTGATAGAAAGGTATTTGAAACAATTGATAACCTTTAGGCAAATAAGGCAGCAAGAACAACCATTTGGTGGTGTGACAATGCTTTTCAGTGGAGATTGGAGACAGTGCCTTCCTGTAGTCCCACGTGGCAGCAAGGCAGAAATCCTACATCACACATTCAAAATGTCGGATCTGTGGAAAGATGTACAAATCTTCAAGCTTACAGTTAACATGAGAATCATGAATGCAGGAACACAGGATGTAGAGTTCTCCAACTATCTTCTGCGGATCGGAGAAGGCAGGGAACTCTCTTCAGGAGAGAGCCAAGTACAAATTTCACAACATCTATTATCACTATCCCATCACTTGGAAGAATTCTGCCATGAAATATTTCCTAATCTGAAGGAAAAAGTAGCAAATGGCATGCGAAATAGACTACTCGATAAAGACTGATCTGAGTGGTTAGTATCCAGGGCAATCATTTGCCCTACAAATGCTAGCTAACTGCCTTAGCGTTGTTCGTATGCTGGTTCCTCCCGCACCGCGCGTTCATTCTCGGCCCCGTCACTGACCTAGAGGTCAGTGGCCCCCGTGCGCATATGGCAATATACGCACGTAATCTTCATGGGTTATCGCGATCAGAGGGCATTGCGCGTTTAGTGGGCATGTAGCGATAGTGGAATGGATGCATTATAGTGGGCTCCTCGAGGTATAAAACGTTCACAGTCGGAACTAAACAAATGCTAACGCAGAAGAAGTCGACCATATCCTCATTAATGTTTTGACAGGGGAACCAATGATATATCGATCATGTGGCAAAACAAGAAATGAAGAAGAAGCCCATAGATATCCCACTGAATGGCTAAATACAATCACATTACCTTCTATGCCATCACATGCTCTGAAGTTGAAACTAGGTGCTCCTATAATGCTACTCAGAAACCTAGATCCCATCAACGGCCATGTGAATGGAGCCCGCTACTTTGTCAAGACCATGACTCCTAAGATAATTCATGCTGAGCTTGCAACTGGACCACACAAAGGCAAAGATCTTCTTATACCCAGAATTATATTCCACCCACAATACCATACTATTCCAGTTGAAATTGAACGAAAACAGTTTCCAGTAAGGTTGTGTTTTGGAATAACAGCCAATAAATCGCAGGGGCAAACACTTTCCCAAGTCGGACTTTACGTCAAACAGGACTTTTTCACTCACGGTCAACTATACGTTGCAATGAGCCGTGTTGGAAGTGTAAAACACATCTCTATTTTCAAGCCAGCACCAGGAGACAACGCTAGACAAATGACAAATGTGGTTTACACTGAAATCCTCTAATTAATCTGCTTTGCCTAAACAGATCGTTTTCCACCCACTTTATGAGTCATCAAATAAGCTACAAAGTGAGTCATCAATAATAGAAGGATAATTATAGTTTCAGAGCAGTATTCATTGAATACAGAATTGCCTTACATTTTTCTCTCACCTACCCAAATTTGAGGAGAGACTAAGGGGTCCAAATGTCATGTGTTTTCATGATACCTCAAATATGGTGTATCCTATTGACTGAACTTCCTTGGACTCTTAAAAACCTTTTAATACAGCCAAAGGTCATTTCAAGTCGAATGTTAAATTTTGCCTGGGAAAGTCTCTTGTGACAAATAAATTTCCAACCATTAATCCTATTGTGACCAAACTTGGGCGACAGAAACATTCAGGGAACCATCATGCTGTCATACCATCAGGAGTCACATGCTGATGTCAAAGGTCATCTAAGGTCAAAAGTTTACCTGCAAGACACTCGTGACAAATAACTTTCCAACTGTTAATCCTATTGTATCCAAACTTCGGTCACACATGCTAACGTCAAAGATCATTTGAAGTCATGTTTAAATTTACAAGCAGATTCCCTTGTGCCTGTGTCACTCCATTTGCAGTCAAACATGTGTCATTATACATCTAAAGAACTTTCATATTGCAGGTGATGTGCTTAGGTCAAAGATTATTTTTGGTTAAATTTTGTTCACCCACAATGCTCTCTTATGACTAGTAACTTTCATTCATTGTTCCAAGTGCAACCAAACCGTAGGTCAGGGATACACTATGGATTCATTCATATAATTTGGTCACAAGTGGGCAAGACACGATACTGTAATAGCCTTGTTTTTTTCTTATACATTATCTTTATTTCCTCTCATTAAACAGATACATCATTGGCTGACTCAATACAAAATGAAATCAAGCTAACAAGACTATCTGCAAAACTGTATTTTGCTGGATTAACAAAGAAAGGAAAAGAATCAAAAGACATTCAAGACTTGGCAGAAGCTATTGAGACCACCTTCCAGAAGAGTTTGAAGATAATCAAAGAACAAAACCAACAAATACATCAGCTTAATAAACAAATAAACATGCAGCGTCATGAATTAGCAGGACTAAAAAAAGCTAATTTTCATCTTCAGACATCTTCACCAATCAAATCAAGTCTACCATCCACTCCAGTTAAATTGACTCCCCCAACATCATCACCAAACATGACTCCTTCATCTACACCACCTTGCACCATGGACAAAACACCTCCCATACATGATCTAGAAAAAGAGTTCATGGACACTGACGATGAACTGTTCAATAAGTCAATAGAATTCCTAGACAGTCAAGAAAGTTTGAATTGATATGTACCTGACATTACTCATATGGGCTTATACTAAACTGTATGGTAAGTGCGCGTCACAGTTCCTGCACGTTCGTTCTTTACATGTGATGAAGATTTTGGGGGATATGAGTTTGAATTATGATCACTCATATGGTGCCCTGTATTACATATTTGATATATCAAGAAGAATCAATGTAATTATTGAAGCATGCATAGCTTACATGGTACCTTTCATAGTTTACTTCATACATTGAGTAATGTTTTTATGTTTCTTTACATGTGATGAAGATTTTCGGGGATATGAGTTTGAATTATGATACGTATGTGACACAACTCATATGGCGCCCTGTATTACATCTCTGATATATTAAGAAGAATCAATGTAATTCTTCAAGCATGCATGCTACATGTTCGTTGTTGTAAGCTTTATACATTACCTTTCATAGATTGTACAGCTACTTTATACATTAAGTAATGTTTTTATGTTTCTTTACATGTGATGAAGATTTTGGGGGATATGAGTGTGACATAACTCATATGGTGCCCTGTATTACATCTTTGATATATTAACATGATTAAGAAGAATCAATGTAAGCCTTGAAGCATGCATAGCTTATTACATACCATTCACAGCTATGGCGCCCGGTATTACATCTTTGATATATTAATAAGAATCAATGTAATTATTCAAGCATGCATGCTACGTACATGTTCGTTGTTGTAAGCTTACATACCTTTATACATTGAGTAATGTTTTCATGTTTCTGTACATGTGATGACGATTTTTGGGGATATGAGTTTGAATTATGATACATATGTGACATGACTGGCACCCTGTTTTTATCTTTAATGCATTAAGAATCAATGTAATTCTTTAAGCATGCATGTTACATGTTTATGTTGAGTGTTGTACAAAATACTGTACAACAAAAGTTTTGTTTTTAGTTTATCTTTCTTTTAGTTTTTCTTTCTTTTTTTACTACAACAAAAAATTGTTAGAAAACAGGTATGCTACATTTTTAAAGTTTTAGTGTTGTAGAAAGAGTGTACAACAAAAGTTCTGTTTCAACAAAACTTCCATTCCTTTCATAGATTGTACAGCTGCTCTATACATTGATTAATGTTTTTTATGTTTCTTTACATGTGATGAAGATTTTTGGGGATATGAGTTTGAATTATGATACATATGTGACATAACTCATATGGCGCCCTGTATTACAACTCTGATATAAGAAGAATCAATGTAATTCTTCAAGCATGCATGCTACATGTTCGTTGTTGTAAGCTTTATACATTACCTTTCATAGATTGTACATCTACTTTATACATTGAGTAATGTTTTTATGTTTCTTTACATGTGATGAATATTTTTGGGGATATGAGTTTGAATCATGATACACATGTGACATCATTCATATGACACCCTGTTGTCATCTTTAATACATTAAGAATCAATGCATTTCTTGAAGCATGCATGCTGCATATTTATGTTGAGTGTTGTACAAAAACTGTACAACAAAAGTTTTGTTTTTAGTTTATTTTTCTTTTAGTTCGTCTTTGTTTTTTTACTACAACAAAACAATTGTTAGAAAACAGGCATGCTACATTTGTTTGTTTTAGTGTTGTACAAAGAGTGTACAACAAAAGTTCTGTTTCAACAAAACTTACATTCCATTCATACATTGTACAGTTACTCTGTACATTGAGTAACGTTTTTGTTCCATGTGGTAAAGACTTTTTTTTTTTATCTTAGGGGTCTGAATACGTGAATTTGCACTCTATCATGCATTATGTTCAACAATGATTGCATGTCATATAATACAGGGGAAACTCGTTATGACGAGGACCAGCCTAGAAGCCATGAAAATTACCTTGCTATATCGGGTTTCTCGCTACTAGTATATCAAATATAAAGAGTTGGGACCAGCGAAATCAAGAGGGTATTGTTATATCCAACCTATTTATAACGAGGTTCCACTGTAGTAATGATGACCTATTAAGTGTATCACACCTGCAGACTCAAACAACCATGAACGAACTTGAGTTGGATGATTTGAACATGTTCCTTTATGTTTTGTTAATGTTTTTCTCTTTGATGTTGATCATCCTTTTCAAGTCACAGATGTTACACTAATGATGTATTTCAAATAAAAGTTCTCATTGACAAATCAGTTGATATTTTAAGCTGACTTCAATTGTGTCTAATTAAAAACATACTTTCAACAACACTTACATATTCCCTTCACAATGTCTTTGTGAGTGTATGTGTGTGTCACTGCATGTGCATTGTCCATATAAACCGAACACAAAAAGTAACTACGCCCCTAAACAATTGCTCATAATTTCATAACCTAGAATCGTTTCAAGATTTTGTCTTGCAAAAATATTTCGATGGTAGTTAGGAAAACAATGTGTAAAAATAAAAGGTTACCATTAATGCATGGTTGAGTAAGCACACATTAAAGAAAAAAAATCATATTTCAAAATTCGCAAAAGTAATATTATCAGTGCAGTTTACTGAGTATTGGACAATTTCAAAATGCACTGTTTTACAATTGCAAATAATGCATTTAAACACATGTGCCATTCAAAAATAAAAATGGATGGAATATCAAACAGCATTGTTTCATAAATCATAATCAATGCATTCAGTCATGTGCTGTTTCACATTATAAAACGGCTCTGGTAAATTCAGTAACGTGATTGGTTAAATCCAGTCACGTGACTATTCATTAAATTTCAACAAACAAACAAGAAAAAGCGTAACACATGTGTGTTGTCACTTTTTGTTGCGCAATATTTGCACGGCTGTGACGTCACAATGCTTGTTGACATAGTTCTACCATGGTTCTACGAAGTCAAACTTGCGAAAGTGATTTTAAAAAAGATGGAAAATGCTTCGTTCTGTAAATAATGTGTTCTGTAGTAAATAAATCTTAGCAGATTCGTAAATTATATGGTATGTGGTTTGATATTGGGAAGTTTTGGAATGGAAATGCATACAATTCTTTGATAATTCTCACTTTTAACGGGAAAATTTTCGGATTTTCGGCGACTGCATTTGATCTGCTGCAGTTAGTCAAATTCAGTGAAGCGAGTGCACTCTAGTGATGATTAATTTGGTAAATTCCTAATAAATTCACACTCTAGAGAGTAGATAGACTTGGTTACTAATTGTGGAGAGCCTGTTTTCAATAATCTAGCCAAATAAAACAATCCGTGGTTGAGCCTGTTTTATAAAACAAATAATACTACGGCCTTGTTATCGTGCCGTCATGTAAATGCATCGACTCTCGGCTATGTTAGCTGTGCGCATGCGCACTCGGCTTCGCCTCGTGCACAACGTACAGCTAACATAGCCTCGAGTGCAATGCATTTACACAACACACTCAAGACCGTGTATTATTTGTATAACAATGTGCAGGCACGCACAATGTCTTGTGACTTTTGAATTGGGCCATTTTGTCTTTAATCTGTGCTCATTCAGCCATACAGTGACGAATATCTCTGATCTTCACACAAAATGTACATAACAACTGTACCAATATTGTGGTAAGATGACATCGTCTCTACATTTAAGATTTATGAAATTATGAGCAGTTCTTTATGGGGATAGTTACTTTTTGTGTTCTGTTTACAATTGTGTGAATGTAGTGTTACCACCTTCAAACAGAATGGCTCATTTAAATAATTTTTATTTTAGGCAAATTTGAATTAAAAAAACACCAAAATGTAAAACAAATACATGATATATTTTCAATATTTTACTCCTTTTTTTTTTTGGGGGGGGGGGGGGGGGGGAGGGAAATGCGCTAATTTTAGTATAGACTGACAAACAACCTCTTCAAAATACACTTTAATATCAAACTCTTACACATTTATTATTGTACATTTATTATGTGCACACGTGCTATAATTCTGTTTAGGATCACATTCACCAACTTCTTTTGTTTTGTTTTCCAATCCACCATTGTGTCAACTCTCAAGTACGTCCTTTCAACACCTTATATCGCTCACACAAAGCGAAAGGCCGCCGAAGGCGGCCCTTTCGCGAGTGAAATATAAATCGGACAAAAATTCGCAAACAATCATTTTCGTAATGTTGCGTTCGAATGGAACATGAAACTGATATCAGAAACAATTCTTGTTCAGATAGAGTAAACCCAAGTGTTGTATGTATACTAGTGGGATGAATTCGGGCTGCTTTCCATGTGATTTCGGAATTGTCGGTTTCATGTCGAGGTTCATTGAAATATTATCGGGGTCGTATGGCTCTTGATTCGGCCGAATGCAAACCGAATTCGCGCTATAAATAAAGACCGATAGAAGACCGAATGATTTTGGTGTGACTGCTAGCCCGCAGTTCGGTCTCTTGTCGGTGCCCGATAAAGCGGATGTTTGTAATTTAGTTCGGTGTGGTGTCGGTGTGGATTCGGTTTGGCGGTGTGACTGCTACATAATGCCGAATGCAAACCGAATGTGCGCGCGTTACACAGACCGTTGTGAGACGGAATGAGTTTTGCTGTTACTAACTAACTAGCTTGACGTTTGACGGTGCCCGACGTGCCAGACAAATCGGAAACTTTGAGTTCGGTATTGCCGGTGTGACTGGAGTATGAGAGGTCGAATAGTTGCTTTCTTGATGGCTATGCGTGCTTGTATAGTGGAAGAAGGCCTCTACCAGTCTACCAGCCTCGGCCTCGAGGCCGGCCTCGAGGCCGACTTTGCCAGGCCTCGGCCTCGGCCTTGGCCTCGTAATGCCGTGACTCGGACTCGTCCTCGGCCTCGTAGCATGTGGCCTCGGCCTCGATGACTCGAGGCCGGTTCGAGGCCGGAAGATTTCATAGAATCTGGTGAATTTAAGATTCAACATCTATTCACTATTTTGAAGTATTTTCCAATAATATTTCATTGAAAAAAAATAAAAATGTAAATCATACGATTGATAGTTAAGTTCATGCGCAGCTACGACCTACGTACGTACCGTACCCATCGATATCTCTCGATGTAATATAGTACGGGTACAGTCAAAGATCCTACATACAGCGCTGCAGCGCTCTGATATACAGCGTGCGCACCCTAGAATTTGAAGATCTTGGTTGTTCAAAATTTTAAACAGCGTTGTTAGAGGGACCGGCTTAAACAGCGTTTTTGGTTGTTTAAAAAGTTGTTTAATTTGTTTTGCTGTGTATGCACAAGGCAAAGTAAGTTACGCAATGGCATGTGATCGATTAGATCACGATTATTTGGTAATACTGAAGTATCTCGAAAATACTTGCATTTTCATGAAATTCTCAGTCTTGGAGGTCTTGAGGCCGGCCTCGGCCTCGAGGCCGGCCTTGAGGCCGACTTTGCCAGGCCTCGGCCTCGGCCTTGGCCTCGTAATGCCGTGACTCGGACTCGTCCTCGGCCTCGACCATGGCGATTCGGACTCGGACTCGGCCTTGGACCATGGTGACTCGACTACAACACTGGCCTCTACATCAGTCTTCTTGACAAGACATGATGAAGGTAGTCAACAAAAAAGGGCTGGTGGCGCGGTGGCAATTACAGGATAAAAAGTTATGTGCCTCGTTGCATAAAGAGATACAATCGATTGTAAGTTTCAAATAATGGTACGTCCGAAAATTTGCGCGTTTCAACCAATCAGATTTGCTCATTTAGAAGACATGATCTGACTTACAATTAATTGTATATTTAACTCGATTGTATCTTTTTCTGCAACGGGGCCATTTTCTTTGTTGGTTTTAGCTCACTCTTCATGGACTAGAGGGGAGGGTATGTCTGAATGCGTTTACTGCTGATAGTCATAACCTCAGTTATGTATTATTAATTTGCATTGACGGTGCTACACCAGTTTCAAATTCACTTTTCAGTTGTTTATGTCTCGTCAGACCCGTAGCCGGGGTATGGGGGATGTGTTGGGTGCGTACGCACCACACCCATCAAATCGTAACGGTTTCGGTAATCTTAAAGGACAATGAAAAGCAAAATGTTGCTTTCATAGACTTGAAGAGGTTAGGAGATATAATCTCTGAAAGTTTGAGCATAATCGGGCAAGAAACAAGAAAACTATGGCTCTTTGAAGATGTCAATTTATTCCTATGGGGAACTCAAATTGGCAACGCACTCGGATAAGTGTGTGGATTACTCCCCATATGTTTTGTACACAAATGTTCTCATTTTTACAGTTTTCTTCATAGTCACACTTTTCCATTCCAACAATTGTTGATATAGTGTGTATAAAATAACGAAATAAATGGCTCTTTTCAAAGAGCGATGGTTTTCTTATTTCTTGACCGATTGTGCTAAAGTTTCAAGGACTATTCATCTTATTTAGTGTCTAATAGTGCATACAGCAATTTGTCTGGATTTCATTGTCCTTTAACTAGTGGCCTCGGTATTGGCCTTGAAAGGTTTTGGAGGCGGACACCCCCCCCCCCCCCCCCCCCCCCTGCTTACACGACCAAAGCATTGGTCTCGGTCTGGGCCACGATCGGTCTCGTTCCTGTTTTTGTGTTGTTGTAAATACAACCCTCTTCCCCTTGCAAAATTCTGGGGGTGTATTCTGAAGTTAAAATTGTATCTACGTCATATCTACGTCACTAAAATACAAAAAAAAAAAAAAAAAAGTAAGTCCCCTTAATCAAAATGGCGTTACTTTCTTGACAAAAATGTTTTGAGCAAAATAACTCGGCAGGACTGTTCCTACACTTTGTGACTAACTTCTGAGTGAAAATGAAGTTGGTCCATTGAGTCACGCATGGAGTGAGCACACAAAGTGCCAATCTTTCCTTTGATGTGTGCTCACTCATGCAAGACTCAATGGACCAATTTCATTTTAACACAGAAGTTAGTCAATAAGTGTAGGAATAATCCTGCCGAGTTATTTTGCTCAAAACCTTTTCGTAAAAAGTTAATGTTATTTAATTAAGGGGGACTTATATTTGTGTTGAGTTTAATTGATCAGTATTGTTGGAATAAACTCAACAAAAAAGTAAGTCTCCTCATGATTAGAATAACATAACTTTTTAACGAAAAGGTTTTGAGCAAAATAACTCGGCAGGATTGTTCCTACATGTATTGACTAACTTATGTGTGAAAATGAAATTGATCCGTCGAGTCATGGATGAGTGACCACACATCAAAGGCAGAATTTTCAATTTTTGACTCTTGTGACTTTTGAAAAGTGAATGGAAAAAAAAAAAAAAAAAAAAAAAATTCCTTTAATGTGTGCTCACTCATGCATGGCATGGTGGATTCAATTCATTTTCACAGAGACGTTAGCCAATTATTTTAAAAACATTCCTGCCAAGTTATGTTGCTCAAACCCAATTCGTTAAAAAGTTACGCCATTTTGCTTAGGGGGGGGGGGGAATTACTTTTTTTGTTGTGTTTAGTTAACCACAACTGTCATTATATCTAGATCAGGAAACGGTTAAAACGAAACAAAATTGAAGAGCCTTTTTTCAAACCACGTCCATAAATATGGAGTAGCGAAAATATGGAGCAATCTACGTACATAACTTTGTTTATTTTAATTTGCATTCAGGACCCATGGCTTGTCTGATAAGATCATCATGGACATAGCCAGACAAGTTCCCCCTGACAAGCTTCACTACCTAGGTTCCATGCTCGGGAATACCTGGAACAAGGTACAGTCCACATTGAATATTCACCGAAGGGACACCACACTGGCTGCCACTGAGCTTCTCATTTCGTGGAGGGGAGACCACCGCGCTGGACCTGAGACTCAAGAGGAGCTGTCAGGAATCTTGAAGTCGATTGGAATTGAGCTTCTGCTCACGGCTTCCCCTGGAACAGGGAACCTTGCTCGGTAAGCTCATTGATGATTTTAACAAAGTGTAGAGGCTGAGGAGGGGAGGGGGGGGGGGGGGGGTGCACTTAAAGGTGCACCTGTAAAGTGTTAGATATTGCCCAAAAATACATTTGAGACTTCAATTCTATATACCAAAACCATTATAAGATATGTCCGAGTGATGTGTGAGAGTTTCATTGAAAAAGAACACTGCTTTCCTGGTTAAAAAAGCGAACATTTTCGTAAGCTTTTACAACGAATTATTGTATAACGTGTATGAGGGTTATGACCGTTCATTAACGCTCTTGAGCTGAATGATTATCAATGATAGATATCGTTATACTAAAGGGGCATTAAAACAATCTAAAGCCTACTGCCCATTAGGCGATCTGCGCTTGCGATCTAGCCCGAGTTGCTAGCGATCTCAGTTCGGTGTGAATCGCACCAGTTCGCCTCGAGTCAGCCCGACCTCATTGCGTACGCGATCTTTTCGGTGCCCACTATGCGATCTCACGGCGACTTCATATTGTCCCTATTTCCACGCATGCGCGCATCGTTGAGAATCAGAGCCAGGTATTGTTCGCCCTTGCTTGTCTTGACATCAGAATACGCTTTGCGAGTATTTTTTTTTTTTTTTTAATAAACCCAGTGCCCACCTTGCGATCTGCGCCTAGCGATCTTGCCCGAATGGGAGCGATCCCCTGAGATCTGTGGTTAAGTCACAAAGTGGGCACCAATGGCCGCACCAGATCGCCGTAACTCGCGTCCGCAAGGGTGGTGTCGGTTGCGGTCGCCAGGTTTTGGACATGTTCAAAAATCTGGCGACCTCGCAAGCAGATTCGCACAGTGAGCACCGCCCAGATCGGTCTCGATCGCATGTCGGGCCGACTCGCACGTCTTGCGAACTTGCCCGAGTTCAAAGCGAATGCACCCGAACTCAACGAGATCTCGCGGCGATTGATCCAAGAGAGCGTCCGCATTTTGGACTTTGACCCGCCCGGAATAAAAATCAAATCCAGAAAAAGTTGCTTGAATTTGGGGGAAAAAAAACATGGCTGGTCACCGGAGATCCTTCTTATTTGAGCTTCATCAAGAAGAGGCAATAGTTGCATGGTACAGGGAACAACACGTATTGTACGACATCCAGGCTGTGGGCTACCATAACCGGCCAAAAAAGGAAAAATTGTGGGATATCATTATAAATGTGCTGCCAGGAATTTTGTAGCTGAAATCTCAATAAATTATTATGAACCAATAATACGGGTGCCCACTATGGGACTTTTCACTTGGACTGAGTTATCTGGAATTATCTTTGAAACTTTGACCATTGGCTCTATTTCTGAGAAAACATTTTTTTGAAGTTCGCTATTCTAGTCTAGGCTAGTCTAGATTTAGAAGTCAATACAATGAATACTAAACGCGCATTGCCATTTGCTTGAATTTATTTCATTGTTAAGAAAAAAAAATACAAAGTGTATGAATGATGTGTACTCATTTTGGGTATTGGTTTTTTCACCCCGTTGTGAAAACTATTTCAGTATTTTTACGTAATTTTGGCCCACATACAGTAATGCTGTACAAACCCATGTAATCATCACTTTGGTGGTTTTGGAAAGTTGTTGCATTATGAAATATCTGGGGCACTGGCGAACCCAGGGCCAGGCGTAGAAAATTTGTCTTGAAGGAAATGTCGCTAAATCCATTCCGGGTTAATTTTCGAGAAAATCAGTGTTTTTGAACTACACACATTTACATTTGTCTCCGTTTATTCATTAAATGTATGTATACTACGCACATGCCCGTCGGAGCCGGTACTTTTCAGCCTAAACAAAAACAAAAGAGAGAGAGAGTGGAGAAGTCGAGGGAGAAGAAAAGAGAAGAGAAAAGAAGAGAATAGCCAATAGGTGTGAGGATGATAAATGTCATGCCATGTAGGCTGATCGTCACCAGCTAATGGAAGAACACAAACATCGAAGTGACATTACATTTTTTCCGTAATTACGTAACGCGTTATCATATAAACCGAAGTTTGTAACCAATCGTAACAACTATAGGACTTGTAAATTTATATGAAATGTGCAGTAATGAACAAATGCCGAGAAGGAGAAAGAAAGACAAAAATCATGGAAGCCGAAGAACAGCGTATGCCACAAAACTTTGTCATCCAATCGCAAATTTAAAAAAATAAAAAAGCCACCCCAAATAGAGATCCATCAAGGCAAATGTAAGATAATGCTGAGAACCTTTTGCCCCTATCTTGAAAACAATCCTTCTACATCAAGCGCATCATTTACAGATCCACCTAAACAGACAGTGTACGCCAGAAACAACAGTTCCACTAGGAGATACACATCCCAGATAACAATGCTACGTTGGCCCAATGTAGGCTGTCATGTTGGGCCAACGTCAAAACGTGACGTCTAGCCCACGTCATTCTTGCCGCTGGGCCCTCGTTGGCCCAACCCCCATACGCCAACGTCAATTGCCAATGTTGAGCCAACGTTTGCCCAACCATTTATTTTGCTATTTCTGACGTCAAGCCGACTCGACCTCGCGGCGATATTATCAGATGACATGATCCAGATCGTCGACAAGCCAACCCGCAATGATGCAATCCTGGACAAAATCATAACCAACATGGCAGATCACTATAAAACCATCGAGATTGGCCCTCCACTGGGACTAAGTGACCACAACTGCGTTTTCCTGAAACCGAAAGCTCCCGAAACACGCGATAATACATGCAAGAGCCAACTCGTAAGACCAATGCGAGACAGTGACATCCGCGACTTCGGTGCATGGATTAGCGAACACGACTGGAATGAAGTCTACAGCGCCACCGACGTGGATGACCAATGTACGGCCTTTTACAACACCATAAACCGAGCACAAGACAAGTTCTTCCCTGCAAAAACCATAAAAAAGCACAACGATGATAAACCCTGGCTATCTACGCACATCAAGACACTCGTATCCAAACGGCAAAAGTCATTTCACTCTGGAAGAGATTCAAAATGGAAGCACTTTCGAAATAAAGTAAAACGAGAAATAAAAGCAGCCAAAATAAAACATCGAAGGGATGTCGATCGTCTGAAACGCTCAAACCCCCGAAACTGGTACCGAGAAATTCGCATGATTACATCTGGTACCAAAACGCAAGCTACAATCGAAGTTGAAAACGTGGATCGCGATGACAATATAGGCATAGCCAACGCCATATGCTCGCAATTTACATCTGTCATCAATGACCTTGAGCCCTTGAACACCACCAACCTTCCATCCTACCTACCGTCACAACCGATACCAGACATTGAACCGTGGAAAGTATACCAGCAGCTGAACAAGATAAAAACAAAGAAAGCATCTGGCCCAGATGGAATCACAGCAAAACTAATTAGAACTTTTTCATACGAACTATCTAAACCGCTTACACACTTGATCAACTCATCGTACAAACAACAGACTGTCCCACAGCAGTGGAAAAAAGCGATAGTTGTACCACTACCGAAATCATCGCCGCCATCAATCGACAACCTACGCCCAATCGCCCTGACAGATCACTTTTCAAAAGTGGCAGAACATTTCATTGCGCAATACACCTTAGCAGCAATGATTCCAAACATGGACAAAGCCCAATTCGGTAATTTGAAAGGGACTTCAACAACACACTGCCTAATAGACATTATCCATACCCTGCATTCAAACGCTGATCGTCCAAAACAAGCATCTTCTGTTTTGATTACCGACTTTTCCAAAGCCTTTGACCACATCGACCACACGATCGCAGTCAAACACCTATTAGAAATGGGTGTACCCCCTTGTTATGTGTCATGGATCAGCGACTTCCTTGTAAACAGAAAACAAGCAGTTCGATACAGCGGAACGCTCTCAGATTGGTCCCCCGTACACGCCGGCGTCCCGCAAGGAACAAAACTGGGACCAATCGTCTTTCTAGCGGTGATCAACTCTGCCCTAGCCACTACCGACGAAAACATTCGACAATTCAAATACGTCGATGACCTCACCATCATAGAAACGCGGCCTAGCAACGAACCATCACAACTCGCCGATGTTTTGGATGAACTTCACACGTGGGCCACAAACAACAACATGTGCTTGAACCCGAAGAAGTGCGCATGCATGGACGTTTGTTTTTCGAGACAAAAGCCCGACCCTCCCGCTTTGTTGTTGACCGATATCACCATCAAACAATGCACCACAGTCAAACTACTCGGCGTGTTCATCCAAGCAGACCTGAAGTGGGACACACACGTTACTTCAATGATCAAACGTGCTAACAGTCGCCTATTCATGCTTCGGAAGTTGAAATACCACTCTTTGGCCAATGACGACTTAGTAACTATCTTCAAATCCTTTGTGCGCCCGATCGCCGAGTACGCCGCCCCAGTTTGGACGGGCAGCATCACACAACAGCAACTCAATGACTTAGAACGTATCCAGAAGCGCGCGTGCCGGATAATCCTCGGTCCCGACTACACTAGCTACAATGAAGCGCTGCAGCTATGCGGATTGGACTCGCTGGAAAGCAGACGAACTGAATTGTGCGTATCCTTCGCAAAAACGTTACCATCGTCTGTCCTTCGCGACCTACTACCTGCGCAACGAAAGGAAACAACTAGATACAACCTCAGAAACTCTGAAAGCAGAACAGAATTCAAATGTAAAACTGAACGATTTAGGAAAAGCCCGTTACCTGACGAAACTCTTAAACACACAAACTTGATAGAACTCTCGAAAAGGAACTTTAGTTGTGAAAAAGACTTTTGATAGTAAATAATGATAATATAATCTAAATCTATATGATTGAACAATGAACACTATGAAGATTTTGGAAATACCTTTTCACCTGCCGTTAATATAAATTTATGCATAATGTATGCCAAATTTTTAAACTCTTGCACATTTTTAAACTCTTGCAAATTTTTAAACTCTTACAAAGTTTTACTCGTATGCCAATTTTGTATTCATATGCCAATAGGAGTGGGCTATAAATGGGTAATTTCTCGTTTTATTTTCGGGACAGTTTTTTTGTATTCCATTTGCCCTATCTCAACATGAAATGACAAAATTTTTTGCCTGGGGTCGCAGAAAAAAGTGTGCAGGGCCAAAATCCAAGATGGCCGCCGTTTTCCTAAAAAATCATATTTTTGGTCATAACTTTGTCATTAGTGGGTCTCTTTATTTGATTTTGGTGTCTAACCCTATGTTTTGGGGGTTAAGGGATCTATTTATGCAGTTAAAAATACTGTAAAATATTCAGATATTGTGTTAAGGCATATTTTTGACCATTTTTACCGCTTTTTTACCCAATTTTGAACCATGCCCGTAGACCTGAAATTAGTGGGTAAATTACATTGGAGAACATTTTTAAAAAGCTAGAGAACAAGTTGAAAGTGACAAAATAATATTCATAACCCTCACGCTTGACAACATTTTCGGCCTGGGGTTATAGAAAAAAGTGTGCAGGGCCAATATCCAAAATGGCCGCCGTTTTCCTTGAAAATCACATTTTCAGCCATAACTTTGTCATTTTGTTGTGTTTTTACCTGCTTGTGGTGTCTAACCCCATGTTTTGGGGGTCAAACAATCTGTTATGCATCTAAAAAATAGTCACAAGTCATCAAATGTTGAGTTAACACCATTTTTGACTACATTTGAACTCCCTTTTTACCTAAATTAGCATATTTCGAGAAGGTCAGGTCGGATCAACCATTTAATTTTTCATATCTATGACACTTTTTATGATCATGGATGGTCTGTTACTGGTACCATGTAACCCAGTACTACCTGCCGCATGGTGGCTGTAGGAGTAGCGACCCACAGATCCACTATCCTTCGGGAATAGCCACTGACAAGATATGAGTACACAACGCAAAAGCACCAGGGTTAAAGCCCCTGCCTCATTGTCCATGTTTGATTTGCCGACGTTGGTTCCTTCCAACACGTATGACAGGTTGGTCCTCAAGCCCTCGGGACGGTCCAACCCTGATAATGACAAAGAAGAGATGGACAGATTTGTTCAACGTAAAGTACCTGTCATTATTAGTACCTTTAATATCCGGACGTTACGATCCACAGCCAAGAAGGGGGAACTAGCACACGAAGCACACAAGTATGGTATTGACATCATATGTGTGCAGGAACATCGCATGGAACACACAGAAACGCTACTACAAGAGCCATTTGCTAACGGTTATACCCTAATAACATCGTCAGCATGGAAGAACACAAGAAACGCTGCAACTGGTGGAGTAGGTTTCCTTATCTCGCCAAGAGCCCTGAAAGCCTGTCATTCTATCGTGAGTCACAACAAGCGTACCATCGAGATGACACTTCATGGAAACCCTCTGACTACCGTTCTGTCCTGCTACAGCCCTCATAATGAATATCCTGAAGAAGACGTATATGAATTCTATCAAGATCTATCAACCGTAATCGACACCACTCCTGCTCATAATTTATTAATTATAGGGGGAGATCTTAATGCCCAACTAGGACCTACTGATGCACTATTTACATGTGCAGATGAAACCAACAGAAATGGAAGGTACATGATAGACTTCATGGAGCAACACAACCTTATTGCCACCAACACAAGGTTTCAGCACCGCAAGAACAGAATTTGGACCCATCGCCGTCCAACTGGTCACCTTGTTCAACTTGACTACATACTGGTAAGGAAGAAATGGATCAACTCTGTTAAGAACTCCAGATCTTACAACTCCTTTGAAGGTATTCAGTCAGATCATCGCATCGTCTCCTGTAGATGCCAGATCAGCTACCGGAAAACCAAGCCCCCACCTAAAGATCCGATGAAGAGCATAGATTGGGGAAGAGTTGTGAGGGATCCCAACCTCTCTCAGCAATTTACTGTAGCTGTTCATAACAGATTCTGTTCCCTCCGTGATGAACTAGAAGATAACACCATTACAGCGGTATACAACACCTTAATCACTGCCAATAGAGAAATTGCAGTCGAAATGCTCCCTAAGAAGAAGAAAAAGAACATAGTTGAAGCTGCCACAGATGACAAAGTTAATTCTGCAAGAGAAAACCTGAAGAAAGCATCAGAGAATCACAATACCAGACCAACTAGAAATACTCAAAGAAACCTAGACAGTGCTAAATCTGCATACGATCAAGCCTACACCAAAGTCCTGGAGGCACAAGTTAAATCCAAGACAGAGGAGCTGGAAAGTCTTCACCACGAACACAAGCATGCAGCAGCCTGGCAGGTCCTGAGAGAAATCACCAACAAGAACGCATCTCCCGTTGTGCGTGTTCAAGGTGACACCACAGAAGAGCGTCTAGACTGCTGGTACAAACACTTCAGTAACCTTCTGGGCAATACCGAACAGACCGCCAATCATGATGATCCTTTCTTTCAGCATAGGATTGCTGACAACCTCTCCATACCAACAGGTCCATTCTCTATGGATGAGCTCCAAAACTGCCTAAAGAGACTAAATCTGTCTAAGACACCTGGTCCTGATAACATCCCAGCAGTTGTTTGGAAATGCCCACTTTTCCATCAAGAATTGCTGAACTTCTGTAACGAAACATATGTAGGCAACATCCCGCAGCCATTTTCCAACTCTGTCATTATCCCCTTACCCAAGAAAGGTGACCTCTCTCTTCCATCAAATTATAGAGGCATAACATTGTCACCCATTGCTTCTAAGCTCTACAATTCAATGCTTCTCAATAGAATCACTCCCCATGTCGATCCGGTTCTCCGACGCAATCAGAATGGCTTTCGGAAGGGAAGAGCCACTACACCTCAGATCCTCACTCTTAGGAGGATTATAGAAGAGCTGAAAATTTCCAAGCAGAAAGCAACTTTAATTTTTGTGGATTTCTCCAAGGCATTTGACAGTGTCAATAGGAAGGTCATGTTTCAGATCCTTGGTAACTACGGCATACCTTCTCAAATAGTACAAGCTATTGCCATAATGTACAAACACCCAACAAGCTTCGTACAAAGTATGGACGGCCCCACGAAGGAGTTTCGCACAACAGCAGGGATACTGCAAGGGGATACACTTGCACCTTATCTCTTTGTCATAGTCGTGGACTATATTCTACACCAGTCTGTGGAGAACATGAAAGAGAAAGGTTTAGATGTCAAACCAGAAAGAACTAACCGTGACAAAGACAAGTACTTGGCAGACCTTGACTATGCAGACGACATTGCCTTAATAGCAAAATATCTTCAGAATGCCCAAGACCTGCTTTCTTCTCTGGAGAATGCTTCTGCAAAGGTTGGTCTGTTTCTTAACCCAAAGAAAACCGAGTACATGACGGTGAACGAGGAGGCCGATCACCCTCCAATCATCTCCAGGGAAGGCATGCACATTAAGGAAGTCAACGATTTTAAGTACTTAGGATCTTACGTTGCTGACTCCAAGAAAGATTTCATGTCACGCAAAGGTCAAGCATGGAGTGCATGTAATAAGCTGCACCACATTTGGCAATCTCAAATTTCAAGGTCCATAAAAGTTACATTTTTCAGGGCCTGTGTAGAGAGCATCCTACTTTATGGTTCAGAGACATGGACCATGAAGAAGGCACTACAGGACCGGCTTGATGGGACGTATACTAGGTTACTTATGAGGGTACAAAATATTAGTTGGAGGGAACACAAAACAAAACCAGAGATCTATGGAAACATACCACCCATCTCTTCCACTGTTGCTCATCGCCGAACGAGATTCGCTGGTCACTGTTTTAGGGCCAAAGACCAAGTAATCTCGGATGTGATCTGCATGAGACTCCCATGTCCTAATAGAGGAAGGAGACCTATGAACTATATGGACTGCATTGCAAGAGACATCCAGTGTGAAATTGGGGACTTGCAGACATTGATGATGGATAAAGACTCATGGCGTTGCATTGTGAACTCAATCTCGGATGCGTCCGCTTAGTAGTAGTCGAGAAACATGTCTTCAATTTCTATGATGTTGCTTAAAACATAATGCAGCTTTCTCCTAAGGAAGTCCCCAGTTCCTGAAACGATCATAGGCACAATCTGCTGCTCAATAGTGTCCTGGATGTCATCAGTCCTAGGTGGCCACTGCCAAATTTCATCTCCGGTACCAGCTAAGTTAGTACCAGCACGCATCAGGTGATCCACTCGGAAAGTTCCGTCCCCATTATCATCCAGGTAGAACCCAATATACCATCTTTTAGTACAGGTCTCTCTCATCCCAGATGACAGCAAGTGGTTGGTTAGGCTGAAACATACATTAACTACACTTCAACACAAGGCTAAAGCGTAGGTTAATTTTCAGAGAATTTGGCACTTTGTCAAATTCTAATAAAGGTTGTCTTTTTTTTGGGGGGGGGGGGGGGAGGGGGGGGGGGGGGGGGTGCCTTTATAGTACAAATAGCTGAGAAATCGCCTGAGCTGAAGACGTTCTTGAGGCAGGAGATTCAGTACCAGAGAGTCACACATCAACGTGATGCAGATGTCCGCAGGGCGCAGGGACCTTTACAAGGTCAACAAATTATCAGAGAAAGAGATGATCGAGAACCTAACGGTACTCCTCGGGGATGATTACCAAGCATAGGAAGCAGTGGTATTTCCTTGCGAGGAGGAGATACTGGAAACATTGATGGGAGCACAAGAGGCAGAGGGAATGTCTCACTCTGAAAAACAACTTATGTTTCAGACTAAACCAACCACTTGCTGTCCTCTGGGATGAGAGAGACCTACAGGTACCAATAGATGGTATATTGGGTTCTACATGTACCTGGATTATAATGGGGACGGAACTTTCCGAGTGGATCACCTGATGCGTGCTGGTACCGAAGATGGAATTTGGCAGCGAACACCTGGGATTATAGAGCAGCAGAGTGTGCCTGTACCCGTTACAGGAACCGGGGACTTCTTTAGGAGAAATCCGCTCTATGTTTTAAGCAACATCGTATAAATTGAAGACATGTCTCACGAAATATGCTAATTTAGGTAAAAATGAATTCAAATGTAGTAAAAAATGGTGTTAACTCAACATTTGATGGCTTGTGACTATTTTTATATGCATAACAGATTGGTTTACCCCCAACACATGGGGATAGGCACCACAAGCAAGTAAAAACACCACAAAATGACAAAGTTATGGCTGAAAATGTGATTTTTCATGGAAAAAGGCGGCCATCTTGGATTTTGGTCATGCACACTTTTTTGTATAACCCCAGGCCGAAAATTATGTCAACTGTGAGGGTTATGGGGGCTATGAATATTATTTTTTCACTTTCAACTTGTTCTCTAGCTTTTTAAAAATGTTCTCTGATATAATTTACCCATTAATTTCAGGTCTACGGGCATGGTTCAAAATTGGGTTAAAAAAGGGTAAAAATGGTCAAAAATATGCCTTAACACAATATCTGAATATTTTACAGTATTTTTAACTGCATAAATAGATCCCTTAACCCCCAAAACATAGGGTTAGACACCAAAACCAAATAAAGAGACCCACTAATGACAAAGTTATGGCCGAAAATGTGATTTTTAGGGAAAACGGCGGCCATCTTGGATTTTGGCCCTGCACACTTTTTTCTTAGACCCCAGGAAAAAAATATTGTCATTTCATGTTGAGATAGGGCAAATGGAATACAAAAAAACTGTCCCGAAAATAAAACGACAAAAAAATATTTTTCACCCACGTATAGCCCACTCCTAATGCCAATTATTTAAGACGTTCCAATTTGTAATTGTTTTATATGTCTTTCAATATAATAGTCTTGGGGAGCATGAATGCCCCCCCCCCCCCCCCCCTTCTCTCGTTGCTTTTGTTATGTCTAGTGGACTCGTGCAATGGTAATGGTTGTGACTATTAATAATTAGCTAAGTGCATGAAAGTGTATGTTTGTAATTGCGAGTCAATGTGTACTTAAATGTATAGTGTGTGTGCGTTTGAGTGTGTGTATGGTTTGTTTGTGAATGCTTACAAGCGGTGCGTGTTTGTCTGTCTCTGCTATGTTTGACGTGTGATTCTCTGTACGTGTTCACTTGTCTGTAATGTGTGTGTACGCTACGAATGTGCATGTGTAACGGTGTGTGAGTGCGTGTTTGTAAATGCTTATAAGCGGTGCGTGTTTGTCTGTCTTTGCTATGTTTGACGCGTGATTATCCGTGCGTGTTCACTTGTCTGTAATGTGTGCATAACATGATTGTTTATGAATGCAGATGTACGAGTTTATCATTGGGCGTAGTCCCGTCATTGGTGCCTTTTCATCAGGGGATGATCTTCACCCCCCCCCCCCCCCCCTCATGAATGGGCATTACGTACGGATCTGCGCCCATGGAATTATGCGGAGTGTTTTATAAATGCGGTAGGTTTGTGTTTGTGTTTACATGCAGCATGTGTACATGCAGCATGGTATGCGAGTGTCCAGTATGTTTTGTGCAATATCAACACAAAAAGATGTGCGTACCGAGTGTGTGATTTGATTAGATAATAAAAGTTTGTGATTGTTGCTGTGTATATGCGAACCAACCATGCACGTTGCCCTACTAGTTCACCATATGTTTTGTATTTTTGAAAGTCAATTAAGTTATATTATATTATACATGTGATTATGTTCTCGTATGTAAAATTATTTTATTATTATATGTAGTTTGTACCCTTGTATATTGTTTGCAATTTTGTATTACATCTTTGTAAAACTACCTCAATTCGGCTTGCGGGCTGCCATGGTAGTTGCTTTTATACCCAAAATAAATAAATAAATAAATAAATAAATAAGCCAACATTGAGCCGACTAAACCCCAACGTTAATACGACTATATAAGTCAATGTCGGGCCAACGTTAAAACGTGACGTTTGGCCCACGTCATTCTTGCCGCTGGGCCCTCGTTGGCCCAACCCCACAAGCCAACGTCGTACAAGTGTTGGGCCAACGTTTTCCCAAACCTTGCCCAACCTTTTAGTTGGCTACTTTTGACATCGTGCCAACATTGAGCCAACCTTTAGCCAACAATACGAACACTTAAAAAAAAAAAAAGATTGATAGGCTGCGAACACTAATCCTACATCCTTCACCTACACCTAATCCTATCCTATCCTATCCTATCGTCTTAACAACATATTATGCAATCGACCTAGTATATATATACCTATACATACTATGTACATTTGTTAATGGTTAGTAATTGCCAAGAGTAGATTGAGAGTAGATTCTAAAATAATCAGCCTTTGAATCATATTCATAACACTATATTCAGGTGTCCTTTATAGTTTTATAAATCATATAGAAAAACAAGGACATGATAAAACTGTTTTCAATAGAAATAATAGCAAAAATAGCAATTTTTCTGTTCACTATATGATCGTTTATAATCGATCATGAACCCCGATAGCAATTCTGCGTTGGCCCAACGTCGGCCCAACGTCGGCCCACTTACGACGCATTGGGATCGATTGCGGAACCAACCTTTACCGATCATAAATTACTAATTAATAGATGTATCAAAGTGAATAAAGAGGGGACTGTGCAAAGGGGCTTTGCACCCCCAATATTTTTGTAATAACATTTAATTTAATTGTATTAATTTACCAATTCAACAAAATCATAATGTACAATATTTCACAATTTCCCGTCATTTATTAAAAAGGACAGACATTGCATAGTATGTTAGTCAAAACTAGCCCTTGAACAGCTATAAGCAATACAAGTATATACTGTACATTATATTATCGATAATATTAAAACAATCCAAAATGTTCCGAAAAGTTTTTCATACATTGTTGGTAGAACATAATTAAAATATATTTTAATTATTGTACAATTTACGAAATCCATATCGTGACATCGTACATTTTAAGTCGCATGGAGGTTCATCTAAAATTACTGCCCCAATGTATGAAATGGACTGTTTCCCTATATCTGTCTTGATTTAGCTGTCTTGCATTTTGTTAATCAATTTTCCCCGTGAAATATATAGCAGTGGTTCAATCTTTTTTTCGTAATATTCGTATCTATATTACTACAAATGAAGTACAATCCACTTCATCAATGATGCCAAATCGTAATAATTCTTAGTATCGTTAGTGTTGAGTCAACACCAGCCATAGGTTTTTGCATATACCCCCGACTTGGCAATGAATATTATTACATTGGTCACAAATAAGACATCAAACCTTAATAAAGACAAACTACATGCATGCATTTCTTATCATAACTAGAAGTAAATTTTCAAATCACTCACTTCATCGATTCGAGTTAAGTGGATATTCCATGTCATTCGTGTAATTCAGGAAGAAACTTGCAAAAAACGTGCGCGACCTTCTATTAAAAAGATTTTTGAATATATATGATTTAGAAGATATATGGAGGAAAAGGAATCCTAATGCTAGAGAGTTTACGTTTAGACAAAGGTCGCCCTTAGCCCTTAGTCCAAAGTCGTTTAGAGTATTGGTTTATATAATGTAAACATAACATTATGTTGAGGGGATGCATGATAAAATAATTGAATTGAAAAATGAATGGGGACCTAGGATTTCGAATAAATTAGTATTTTGGGATTTTTTGAAAATGAAAATGAGGGAATACGCCATGAAATATTCACGTGAAAAGGCGAAATATAGGAAACTTGAAATAGAGACGTTGGAGACTAAAATTAAGGATTTAGAAAATTAGTTAGTCGAAGGGGCATCTATGTTTGTTATTGATAGTATTAAATTGAAAAAAGATAAGTTGAATAAATTGTATGATTTTTCTCGACAAGGCATTAAAATTCGTTCTAGAGCAGCTTGGTTTGAAGAAGAGGAGAATAATACTCAGTATTTTGAACAATTGTTAAAAGTAAATAAGAGAAAAAGTGTCATTACAGAAGTGTATAAGGAAAATGGAGAAATTACTAGGGATAAAAATGACATTTTAAAAGAGATTTTATGAAAAATTATATTCTTTGAGAAATAATAGTGGTCAAAATAGTGGTTTATTTTTTGGGTGCGCTTCGTTATTCCGAAGGTTCGTTATTCCGAAGGTTCTGTTTTTCCGAAGGTTCGTTATTCCGAACACGCACATTTCGTAAACCTGAGGGTTCGTTAATCCTAAAATGAAATAGGGTTCGTTAATCCGAACATTTGTTGCATTATTCCGTAGGTTCGTTATTCCGAGGGTTCGCTATTCCTAACATGAAATCAGGTTCGTTATTCCAAAGGTTCGTTAGTCCGAAAACAAAATCGGGTTCGTTATTCCGAAGGTTCGTTATTCCGAAGGTCCGTTATTCCGAGGGTTCGTAATTCCGAAGGTCCGTTATTCCGAGGGTTCGTTATTCCGAAGGTTCGCTATTCCTAAAATGAAATCGGGTTCGTTAATCCGAAAATTAATTTGGGTTTATTAAGTTGCTATAATTTCATATAAAAGAGATAAAATAAACTTAAATGTTTGATTGGTCTGGCCAAGGGAGGGAAAGGGGGAGGGGTATGCTTAATGCAGGCTGTAAATTAAATAAACAAAACACAAATTATAGTACGATAACAAACCCGATTTAATTTTCTGATTAACGAACCCTATTTTATTTTCGGACTAATGAACCTTCGGAATAACGAACCTTCGGAATAACGAACCTTCGGAATAACGAACCCTCGGAATAACGAACCTTCGGAATAACGAACCTTCGGAATAACAAACCTTCGGAGTAACGAAAAACCTTCGGAATAACTGAACCTTCGGAATAACGAACCTTCGGAATAACGGACTGTAACCTATTTTTTGATGATATTTAAAAGTTAAGTGAACAGAATAAAGAATTGTGTGAAGGTAAAATGACGAAAGATGAGTGTGTTAAAGTTTTGAAAGAAATGAATGGAATAAATCCCATGGAAATGATGGTTTTACGGTGGAATTTTATGAAACATTTTGGCCAATATTAGGGGATTTGTTGGTAGTAATGAATGAAACATTTGCAAGGGGAGAATTGACGGTATCTCAAAAACAAACGACACTGATAAAGAAAGATGGAAAAGATGCGACGCATATTAAACATTATAGACCCATTACACTGTTAAATGTAGATTATAAAATATTATCGAAGGTTTTAGCAACTAGGATTAAAAAGGTTTTAATTGAAATAATTTATTATGATCAGGTGGGATATATAATATATATATTATTTTATTCTAAACATTCATTGGAGCATGGACAGGGGTTTCTGGTTGCGGTAGATTTTGAAAAAGCTTTTGATTCGGTATCCCATCAATATTTATTGAAAGTGCTAAAATTGTTTGGTTTTGGTGATTCGTTTTGTTCTTGGGTGAAAATATTATATAATGGTATAATTAGTTGTATGAATGGGGGATATTATACTGATTATTTTAATCTAGAAAGGGGGGTCAGACAAGGTGATCCATTGTCGCCCTATTTGTTTTTGGTTGCAAAAGAATTATTATGTATATGGGTGAGGAAACTGGGAAACCAGATGGACCTTTATTTGAAAAATTTGTTAAGGAACTAAAATGTAGGTGTTAATTTAGATTTCAGATTAAAAGACGATCTAAACTATAAAGAAATATTAAGTAAAATTAAAAAGCTTCTAAGTTGGTGGAAACAACGGGATTTGACTATCATGGGTAAAATTCATTTATTAAAAACGTATACATTAACAAAGTTGAAATATGTTTCATCTCTCCTTGTTGTTCCCTTATGGGTTCATATAGCAGTGAAGAAAATATAAAAAAGAAAAATTATGTATCAAAATTATAATTATGCTTGAGTAAAAATTATTAATTTTGACATTTGTGTTAGAACGCAGCGGATAATGTGGGTGAAACGACTATCATAATGGAGACAGAAATTTGGGATGGAAGTTATTTTTTGTAATTATTGCTTAAGTTCAGTGGGAGGAAGGCTAATTTTCTTATGTGATTATGGAATGAAAAAGATGAAGTTTATGTTGAAGATTCCACCTTATTATTTGGAAATGTTGAAAGCTTGGAAAGGGATTGATAATTTAAGGCATGTTAATGGTTGTATGAATCCAATTATTCATAATAATAGGAACATATGTATTAAAACAAATAAGATGGTATTTGATAAAGAATTATTAGAGCTGCGGGATTGTTATGTTGTACCATATTATGGATAATGGACATGTTAAACCCGTTGCGTACTTTTTGAACCATGGTGAGAATTTGCTTACAATAATTGATATATTTCATGCGATTCCGAGGGATTGAAAACATGATTTAGGTTTGATACAAATTTGTGAGGTAGACTTAATAAATTATAATATTAATTTATATCTTTTGGATACAAAATTAAGTTTTAAAGATGTACCATCAAGACAAATATATGATTATTTTATTAGAGAATTGCAAAAATCATATGATTTACAGACAAGAGATGGACAAAATGCTTTTAATTTTATAGATAAAGAAATGTATGAATGTTGTTTTTTAGACCAGGAATAACGTTAACGATTGGGAAACAGAGAGAGCAAGGGGCAATTTACACTAAAGATCATTTATTTAGATTTGGGTTTGTTGAAGATAACTTGTGTTCGTACTGTAAACGGGAAAGGGAAACATATTCGCATATATTTTTATTTTGTTTAAATGTAAAATTGATATGGCAAGCTTTGATACAACGTTTTGAGTAAGATGAAATAAAGGACTTAAATTGGCGGAACATATTTGTTGCATTGACAGGTAATTAAAAAAAAATAAAATGTTGTAATACCATCATTTTTATGGTAAAATATATTTTATTTGTATTTAGAAAAGAGGGTGTTCTACCAAATATTGATAAAATACAGAAATTGTTATTAGATTATAAGGACCAGGAAAAGGGAATAGCAACTAAAAATGGGGAAATTAGGATTACCGGTACATTTACAAAAATGGGAAACGGTAAAATTTGAATAAGATTGAAAGAATGAACTCTTCATACGTGATGTTTCTCCCGTGAGCTTGTAACATTTAAAAAAGAATTGATGTAAGTATGTATTTTGTAAACATTATTTTTAAGAATGTGAGCAGATTTCCGGGGCAGGGGGTGGGGGGAGGGGGCGGTTTGGGTGGGAGAAGTAGCATGTCTTACTGCTTTTTATTTATTGTTAAATCTCCAGTGTGTTTATTTGTTGTGAATTACACTTGATTTGTACACTTGAGATGTAAACTTTTATTATTAAAATGTTATTCAATTGTAAATGTTATGTTAATAATTTGGAGAAATAAAAATCACTTAAAGAAAAAAGATGTGTGTGCATGTGTGTGTGTGTGTTAAAAAGGGGGGGGGGGTGGGGTCACAAGATATAACAATTCATCAATGGACTCCAAAACTAATTATAATCAAGGACTACCCACCCAATTTGGACAAAACATGTCTGTAGTTTTACATTAAGGCAGTCTCTATTTAGTTCTTAAAAGAGATACACCGTAAAGCTTACAAAGCTTTACGGATATGAACAGAGTTGGCGTCATGTTAAAGGTTGGTCCCTAGACTGGTTCATAGGACCTTCTACAACATAGGTGTACAACCTTGCAGACTAGCAGCTAGAAGTCCACAGGAAGCGGAACTTGAAAAGTGTCTACAGAAAAACCTAAAAGCTGCACCTCCATTTATTCAGCCCAACCATGAACATGGTCGGAATAGTGTCATCAGGGATAAAGAGGTTGTAATCAATATCAAGGATAACAGAACAAAAACAGCAGTTGTGGTTGATACAATGTGCGACATATAACTCTTACTTACATAGAGTTCAAACATTTGAAGCAATTACTGTGTGGTACACAAATCAGCTGCTGAAAGATGTTCCTTTCAGTAATGAGATAATACACTAGTTGGGACTGATACGGTGGGACCAGTCTGAAGTCTACTGAGCAGTAACAGAGGTATTCCCTATCAAAATCAGCCAAGTCTATGGAGTCATTACATTAGGCAATTAATTGGATTTAAAGAAGGACCAAGCAAGTGTTGTACCTTCAGTGAGGTCTGTTATTGAAGTTCTGGCCCTTGAATCTACACAACAGGAGGCTGATACAAGGGTCATGTCCAGAGTGACGGAGTCGACCGAGCAGTTATGTATACCATTACCAGTGTTACCGACATTATAAACATGTGTATATATCATGGTCCAATACATCTCACCGATATCTCAGAGCTGGGGATGAGGAGTGAGGGCAGCCCATAATCGGAATATACTGGAAATGAAAGATTTGGGCAAAAAACATGCCGATGCAATAACAGATGACATTATTACTCAAGCACGATACCTCACCATGTGTACACCGAAGAATCTGACCAGTTTGAAGATTCCAATCTCGGAAAATTTAGAGCTTAGGAGTTATTGAACAAAGCTGTGTACAACTATTGTAGCTACTGCTACAGAGGACGTTCTCCTGCACCTGAAGCGAGCTGCTTATGCCATCGCCAAGAATGCGCACATTGCCAAGCCAAACAGTCCTTCATGTACAGAGTTCGGATGATCCCTGAATGATGACAAAGCATTTATAGTGTATATACACAGCAAGTCTGAACAGCAACATCATGTTGAGGTGTCAAAGGGTGTCACAAGAACTGTTTCTGCTTGAAGAAGGCGGTTTCATGTTTTTGAAGTCAGCAACAGATTTGCGTAACATATGACAATTATTTTAAATATTTCACCGTTGTGAAATACAGCTAGATTCCTTGAACAGAGATGGAGGAATATATCGCTGCACTCATGCTTTCCTATGAATTCAGCAATGTCAAGAGGTCTACCACTAGCAATAATAAGTGTCATATGCAGAAGTGCAGAAACTTAATTGTGTTACGAGTTGATGATTAGACACTCCATAACTAGTACACTCTCCCGAGTTCCTCACAAAAGACCAAATAAAATACACAAGAAAAGCCGTGATGTTTGTAATTTCAAGCCATGTTAACTTCCAAACCAGCTCTTGCCTATGGCAAGCCAACTTACATTTTCTCGACTATGGATAGCCGTCACATTTCCCTCCTTAAAGAGGGCATTTATAACAAATATATGAACTCAAAGTGCTCCTGGCCATACAAAACATGTTAGACTTAATGCAAATATTATATCAAATCAAAACATGCATTAAGAACAAAATGCATACATTTAAGCCCTAGAACTTCAATCTCCTTAGCGGTCTAGCTTGCCAGGACTACTCATTTCTCACACATAACATTTGTGTGCATAATACATATCTAACAAACAGGATCGATTATCTAAAATTAGATCGATAACAAACATTTCCTTAAAATCACGAAAATACATGCTTGCAATCAATAAAATGTCTAGTACCAAACAAATCCTTTTGGTATTACAATTCACATGCTATCTTTCGAAAAATTGTACAAATTATTTTCCACAGAATCTTCTAAGCTTCAAATAGCTCTATATTAGCTGTCACTAAAGAAAGGTACACCAACTGTTCTTACAACATGCAAAAATTACATTTCATATATGCAATGCAAGAACAAAATACATGTGTAAAAAAAACATTGTTTCTTTCCCATATCAACTGCTAGCTGCATCAATCTTTTGATATGAACCATCCTGTAACAGAAAGAAAAACAAAGGAATAATTATCCCTGCAAGTAATCTACAGCCTGCCCAGCAATCCTGTTAAAAAGAAAGACAACATTTAAATTACTGCAATTGTACAGTTTTTAAAAACTGATTACCGGTACATGTATTACAAAAGAAATATTGAATTTCTTTTTCTTTAAATGTTCATCAGGATATAATTTCAGTCTTTCCTGATTTTCTTTACTAAGTCCTCTCTGAGCTGAAATTTCAAGTGTTATTTTTTGTTATAATGTTCACAACAATATCAGCTCATTCATTTGTTCACAGTGATTCAATGTCAATTAAAAGTTTGTGTCCACGTTTTCATTTCACTGTGTTTCTAATTTTTTGTTGAAGTCCAATTCTTCATAATTAATCACAGACAGTTCCTTCATCGTCGACCTCCAGTGCCGCGCTTCCTTCGCCAACGACGTCCTCTCTCCCACCGGCACCAGCAGAATGCGCTACATCACCAGCAAAGGACACTGCTTCACTGTCAAGATGTCTTTGTCATTTCCAGTCCATTTCTTCGTGCTTTTGGTATCAGTCCATTTGGCTTACAGACAAAGATCAGTTATTTTTTCCTTTTCTTGAAGTCCAGTATCTCAAACGTTAAGTACTGGCTTCTCGGTTCCGTATTGGCCATCGGAAATAGTTCATGTTGACCGCAAACACGCAGATCAGCATCGGGATGGTTTCTACGCTTTCTCCCAAGACGACCTCGCGACTTGCGCCGGGGCATCCGCGAACATCTTCCAGCGTCACATCCTCCACGTCGTACGCGAATACGAACCCTTCGACGAGCTCCTGCTCGCCTCCTCGCTTCCATGCACGTCCTCGACCACATCGTCGCCGTCTACGAACTCTGGCCCTGCGTTGACCACCATGACGCCATCTAGCAGCACTGGCCAGATATCAACCGTCATGTCGCGTCTCCACAGTCTGGTCAGCTTCCCTGACATCAGGAGGCTCCTGAAGTGCAGGCTGACTATGCCTGCGGTCACCTGGACCACAAGCTGAATCTGCCGATGACGCGTCATCACTCTGGTATCCACAAGGTCTCGTCCAGTCATCTGTCCAGTCTCCACCCATCAACTCTCCATCTGGTCCATCCCCTGACCCAGTAACAGTCCTGCAATCACCTGGATTGCAAGCAGTGGAGGAAGAGGCTTCATCCTTCTGACTTCCACACCCATCCGGCTTAGTCAGAACATCTGTCCAGTACCCAGCTGGCTCGCCTCCTGGTAGAGCAGTCTTCTCCATCACAGGAATGCTATCTCCAGGGACGTTGTCTTCACCACAAACTTGCAGAGACACAAACCCATCGCAAAGAATCTCATCCAGAACAAAATCCGGCACCAACTCACCCAACCTTGGGATTGGCTCAACTGAAACAACATCAGCAAGGCTCTCAGCCTCTCCAGCTTCCTTCAACTTTACCCCTAGTCGCAAATTCTCTAACTTCAATTTCTCCAATTCTGCTTTCTCTCTTTCCAAATTAAGTCTTGTTTGCTCCAACTGAAACTTAGCCTGTGCAATACGACTGACATTAATCTTGTCTATTAGATCCAAGCCAAGATGCCGCAACACTAACCCAAGAATTTCAGCTTTCCTAGCAGTTGGAGGAAAACAAACACTGTAATAGTGTGCTACTTCTTTCAAGTAGACTTTCCTCAGACATTTCAATTTTCGTACCGTGACATCTTCAACAAATTCATCTACATCAAACAGGGCATCCATGCTTGACAAAGTTACAAAACAGGTACTTAGCTATGCTAATGCAAACTACTGAATGCAGAATAACCGGTAAACCCCCACTTGGTCTAAACCCGCTTCGTCTAATATCCACTTCGTCTAATCCTACATAGTCTAAACCCATTTCGTCTACAACCACTTGGTCCAATAGCCGGTTCGTCTAATAACCATTTGGGCTATACCCTTATCGTCTAATATCCACTTGGTCCAAACCCACTTAGTCTAATGCCATTTCGTCTAATCACCAGATTGTCTAATATTCTATTGGTCTAATACCACAACGTCTAATATCCATTAGGGCAATACCCACTTCGGCTATATCCAGATGGGCAGTTTCTCACTTCGTCTAATCACCATTTCATCAACTTCCCGTTTGGTCTAATTGACAGTTGGGCTACTCCCACTTGGGCTAATGTCCCACTTGGGCTAATGCCCACATGGTCTAATGACCATTTGGTCTAATGACCATTTGGTCTAATGACCATTTGGTCTAATGGAAGTTTGATATGATATAGGTGTTGAAAGAGGGGGTCTGACCACATTTTAATTGTTATATAGTGTGTTATTTTATGTTTATGTATTTCAGGGGCTGCACCCCCATGCACCCGTACGAAACTAGACAAGTTAAAATTACCACTAAATAACGAGTGTAATACAATTATATTTTGTGAAAGCATAATGTTATAAATGCCTGTGAAATATCTTAATGTTAATGTGGGGCAGAGAAATGAACGGGTAACTAATAAGGGTAAACGTGGATTGGAGTAGTACAGGCTATAACTGGTTAAATAATACGAGTCAAACTCAGCAGCAAATCAAATATACAGGATACACACAGGAACATATAGTAGAACTAAGGAGAACAGAAGCGAAGCGTTGACACGAATAAGTCTGGTTGTGCACTAATTTAATAAAGGCAAAGCTGCCAAATATATACACAAATAACAAAAGAATACGATATGCAAATTAACCAAAAGAGAACACACCTACAACTGAAATGAACTAACCTTATTCTACAAAATAACCAATGACAGATGAGGATAAAGGAATGTGATAATGAGAAGACGAGGATGAGAAAAGATGATCAAACACAATAGAAAAGGTATGCATCATTCAGACAAAGTGAGAGTAAGAGATAGGCAGAAAGAGAGAGAGAAGGGGGAGATGATAAGATAAGAAATAGCCAGACAAAGTCAGGTGGTCAGGATGCCAAAAGTAAACACTAGAGTAGAAATAGACCTGAATGAGCTGGTTGAAATAACTGAATAGAAGAAAGGAGTGAGGTAACAAAGGGGATGAGTATAATAGAATAACCTGAACTAAATACCAATGGTCATGAACATAGGTGAAGAAGTGGCATAGCAAGTGCCAAATAATAAAAGGTGTGAAATGTACAAAATGAATCCCTACAATTACTCTTCTTCTTACAAATAAAATGTCCTCATTTTACATTAAGTATAACACACATGAAATTTGAAGAGTAAGAAAAAAAAAAAAATATATATACATTATAAGTATGCAATACCAGTTTTTATAGATTTTTTTTTTAAATTATACAATAAATACATATACACAAGTTCTGCTCCCCGTTAAATCGAACCGAAATGGGACTGAAATTGTAAAGGGGGGAACAAAACTAGCATATATAGCATAAAGCAACAAAGCAATAAAAAAAAAAAAACAGAACTTAATTTATATGAGGTTAAGAGTGCAATGAAACATAAGTTTGTAAATATGGGTTTGAAGAAAGAAAAAAAAACTGTCAAAAATATATTTTTAAAGTAAAACACATTTAAAAAAAAAAAAATATATATATAGTACATTTTAAATATTACTTAAACTATCCAAAATTTCAAGGTGTAAACAAACAAAAATACAAAAAAAAAACATTTCGATCTATCTAAGAGGTATAAAACATCACAAGAAAATCTTGTTTTAAATGTTACTTAAAACAAAAAAAAGTTCGCTAGATAACTTGCAAAATTCTGTATCCAAACATTGCAAAATGAAAAGAAAAAAAAAATTACATAATACATCAGATAACATTATTGAAGGTTGAACATATTTTTGCAGAAATAGGAGTAGGTGACATGTATTGTCCAAACTCAACACTTTATAAATAAAAAGTTCAATTTATTTAGAGTTCAAAGGGTTCTGATTGAAAAGTCAAAAATGATAAATGTTCTCGTAAGCAGACCTGTATCTCTCCACCAGTGATGATAAGTCATCCTCGGCCGGAGAGGAGCGACGAGAAGACGGTTCGTGCGGCGGCGAAGGGTGACGGTGCCTGGGGGGCGAGAAGTAGTCGCGGTAGTGGGAGCCCCCTGGTGGCGACCTGAAGTGGTGATGCCCCGGAGGTGGGAAAGCGCGGTCTAGTGGCGGCGGTGAGCGCCAGTCATGTTGCGGCGGTGGCGAGTGTTGGCGACGATCGGGCGGTGGTGAGCGCAGACGGTGTCGCGGAGATGGAGAGCGTGAACGATGTCCATGCGAAGGCGAATGAGATCGGCGATCTGGCGGTGGTGACGGCGGTCGACGGACCGGTGATGGCGAGCGCGGACGATGACCTGGTCCAGGCGAGCGTGGACGATGATCTGTCGGCGGCGGTTGCGGGTGATGGTCCGATGACGGTGGACGCGGACGACGGTCAGAAGGCGGCGACTGCGATTGACGGCCAGAAGGCGGCGAATGCGGGCGATGGGCCAATGTCAGTGAGTGCGACTGAGGACCGGACATCGGTGATGTCCGACGAAAGGAACGCTTCTTGCGACGCCGCTTAGCGTCGCTATGGCAGGTGGTCTGTTGGCAACGAAGACTGGAGGATGTCCTTAGCGATGTCAGTAATTGCGCAGACAACAGTTTCCACAGCATGCAACGTGGAGTCATTGCGCGGAACAGCACGCTCGTTGTCGTTACAGGAAATGCAGCTCTCGCGAAAGGTGTTACAGTCTCTGTGCATGAACGGCCAGTAAAAGCTCTCTGCAACCGTGTTGAGCGTGCGCTCGTGGCTAGAAGAGTGGATACCATCGAGGACTTCGTTGACCAGGCTTGCAGGGACGAGTAGTTGCAGTGTGTCAGTAACGCGGTCAGGGGATTTCTTGCGGCGATACAATAGATCGTCGTGGAGTTCGATGCGGGCTAGTTGCCATAAATAGCGGCGCATCGACGGGGAGAAGTGATGGACGTCTCTCGTGTCTGGCTGGACGTTCTGGCCCACAAGTAACCGTAGCTGGCAGATATCGGTGTCTGTGTGTTGGAGGCTAGAAATCTTGGCGGTGAGGGCGCGGAGACTGCAGCGATGAGGTTGGAGATCGTCATCGGCCGTCTGCGTTGAAATATCCGCACGATGTGGCGGAAGGCGATTAAGATGCAGTGAAGCTTGAAGATGGTCAAACTGCCGCTGGAGGTCGTCAAACCGTGTCAAGCTCGTGTAGAATGTCAGTAGAGATGAATTGTGGCAGTGGCATGATGAAAGTGAAGAAAATAAGTTAACTGAAGAAAAGAGTTCCAAAACGAATGGGTCCCTTATAACTATGAGGCAAACCAGACTAAAGTATAACGTAAAGTTCTCACAAATAATTTTGAAATTGCAAACTGTAAAAGGTGTATAACAAAAGTCAAAGTCCAATAACAGTGCAAAACAAATCCAAAGTAACGTTCTACTAATAAAATGTTCAAAAGAAGATAACTGTATGAAGAAGATGATTTGCAGAAACTGAGGAAAACGAAGGCGTAAGGGCGAACACCGCTGCTAACCAGTGTGGGGCAGAGAAATGAACGGGTAACTAATAAGGGTAAACGTGGATTGGAGTAGTACAGGCTATAACTGGTTAAATAATACGAGTCAAACTCAGCAGCAAATCAAATATACAGGATACACACAGGAACATATAGTAGAACTAAGGAGAACAGAAGCGAAGCGTGTTGTAACGAATAAGTCTGGTTGTGCACTAATTTAATAAAGGCAAAGCTGGCAAATATATACACAAATAACAAAAGAATACGATATGCAAATTAACCAAAAGAGAACACACCTACAACTGAAATGAACTAACCTTATTTTACAAAATAACCAATGACAGATGAGGATAAAGGAATGTGATAATGAGAAGACGAGGATGAGAAAAGATGATCAAACACAATAGAAAAGGTATGCATCATTCAGACAAAGTGAGAGTAAGAGATAGGCAGAAAGAGAGAGAGAAGGGGGAGATGATAAGATAAGAAATAGCCAGACAGAGTCAGGTGGTCAGGATGCCAAAAGTAAACACTAGAGTAGAAATAGACCTGAATGAGCTGGTTGAAATAACTGAATAGAAGAAAGGAGTGAGGTAACAAAGGGGATGAGTATAATAGAATAACCTGAACTAAATACCAATGGTCATGAACATAGGTGAAGAAGTGGCATAGCAAGTGCCAAATAATAAAAGGTGTGAAATGTACAAAATGAATCCCTACATTAACCTGTGATTCATGTTTGCTCCTCTCTGTAGTCAATAAGTCAAATTGTCTCTTTAAGTCTTAGCTCATACAACGAATGTTTTCTTTCCCACTCGTATACAAATACAAAAGGGGGGGGGGGGATAATTGTACATGTCATCCCCCACCTTGTGAGGCGGGATGTATCCCACTCATCCTCCCGTTGTCTGTTTGACGATATACCATTTTATGGAACCTGGTTTTTTTTAAAGGTACCTGATTATAACGCCCACTTGTTTCCTTTTAGGTGGTCAATATCCACCGTTTGATGAATAGTGGGAAAATAGATAAAATAGATATTATCTATTATAGATATTATCTATTTTCTCTTGGTGGTGTATGAAGGTCACCTGATTGTAATGGCCAATTATTTTTCTTTTATACACAGGTTTCGTCTCACTGTGGCTAAATATCCATAGAGCTATAATTACGGGTGCGCTTCGTTATTCCGAAGGTTCGCTATTCCTAAAATGAAATCGGGTTCGTTATTCCGAAGGTTCGGTACTCCTAAAATGAATTAGGGTTCGTTAATCCGAAAATGAAATTGGGGGTGTTTCATGAGCCCCCTCCCAAATCAATTTAAATCATGGCTTTTATCTAATTTGATTGGAAAAGAGAGTAAAACAAGATAACTCAGATTGCACAGTTTCAATTAAAACAATGCAAAAGGTCCTTAACGGGGGAGGGGGGGGGGGGGCACCCCCTCCCACACCCCCTTTAGCAAAAAGCTAGATCCGCCCCTGCCCTTACTATAGTTGCTATTTATGATGAAATACATACAATCCAGACAAATAAAATGTTATAATTAAGATATTTTGGACTGATATCAAGCAGCAAAATCTAACTTTATGACATAATTATAATTATATAATATCAAATCGATTTTGGTTTAATTTCATGTTTTTTTTTACATTAGAAAGATATAAATTTCTTATTGCACTCTTTTACAAAGAAAAATAAAATCATTTTTGAGGAAATTCATTTCAGTTTATAACAACATATTACAATATTAATGATTCTTATACAATTTTACTAGAATTTTAAAGCCACTCTTTGGCCCCTCCCCTTCTCCCCCACCCCCATGCAGCCACGGCAATTAGAATACGATTGATCCCCTTTCCCAAGACCACACTGCTCCAAATCATTTTTTTAGGCAGCATTCAAATTCAAAAAATCAAATTCTTTTCTACGTCGTATTTTTTAATATCCCTAATTTCATTTTAGGACTAAAGAACCTTCAGAATAACGAACCCGATTTTATTATCGGATCAACGAACCTTCGGAATAACGAACCTTCCGAATAACGGACTGTAACCATAATTACAGCCTTATGGAATCGTTCATACGGTATACGGTATACAGGCGGTGGCCACCACACAGGTCAGTGTGGGCGATCGTTAGACCAAATGGGAATTAGACTAAATGGTCATTAGACCAAATGGGAATTAGACTAAATGGTCATTAGACGAAATGGCATAAGACGAACTGCTTTTAGACCAAGTGGAAAATAGACCTGATGGTATTAGACGAAATGGTATTGGACCAAATGGTTATAGACAAAACGGTAATTAGACCAATTGCATATGGACCAAGTGAAGAGTAGCCTAACTGAGAATTAGACGAACTGGTATTAGACGAAGTGATAATAGACGAAACGAGGGGAAAAAAAAGTAGACGAAGTGACAATTAGCCCATTTGGTGATTAGACGAAACGGCAGTTGCCTAAATGGGCATTAGACCTAGTGATGATTAGACCAAATAGGTTTAGCCGAAGTGAAGTTAGACGAACTGATGATTGGACCAAGTGGTATTAGACCAAGTGAATATAAACCGAATAACCAACTTGTAGTCTGTCAAAACACACACAAAGTTATGTAAAAAACAACATGTACCACCTACAGTAATCTCCTAGCTCTGCAAAGGTCCAGCTCCGAATTACAGATGACTAGAAAATCCACTGCTCCTTCACGCCTGGTCCACCTCCGAGAGACGATCAATTAGTGCACTAAATTGACAACCACGTTTTGCCTGGTCCAACTCCGACAGACAAGTGGGTCAACTCACTTACATAACTCAACATGTGCAAATTCACAAATGACTCAACTACTACCAACAAGGCAACAATCGCACTGCTTCACCTGACATCACCTGGACAAACTCCTAAGGGTGAAAACTGTAACAGTAACCACTTTACTACGATTTGTCTGGTCAGACTCCGAAGGAAAACATATCACCTAGACAAACTTGACTCGTCACACGAAACATTGAAAATATCTACACATCATCACCTGGTCAGACTCCGAAGGGTAATAAGTCAATGACAGAATATCAAAACCAACATCAAAACTTGTATGGACAGACTCCGAGATACAATTCCAATGATTCACATTTATGCGCAAAGCTCAAATGCACAGCTCCTTACAGCCATCAAATAGCAGAATGGTACAATTTCTGTGATTTTCCATGAAGTCGCCACTCTAACCGACAATGATACTCGAGTTGCCACGTCGGACTTCCTGAAGTCGGCACTCAAACCACAGAAAACACTAACTTGGTACACTTAACCATAAACTTGTACTAAGCCACTAGTTTATCATCCTAGCTGCAATGTCTTGTATACTTCTGCCAATTCTAGACAGCGACAACTAATTATTCTGACAATTACATCACAGCCCTATCACTGCATCCAATGCAATTCTACAATCAAAATAGCCCACGTATACACAAAAGCTACAACTACAAATGTACCCTAGAATTCAAACAAAGTGAATTAACATTCCAAAACGGAATATCCCAGCTAAAAATCTAACTGACGAGTTCTCCCACACACTGCAAAATGCCTAGAAACCCCAGCACTTTATTCCCACAGTGCAACCCATGTACATGTTAATAAAACTAAACATCCGTACACGTAAAACCTGCATGTAGACATCATAGCACGACTGTAAATCTCAGTACACACAACAGTCACCATCCAGCTACTCACACATGCATAACCGCTGGCGCACCAGCCACAACCTTCGGCGCACCGAACAACCACCGACACCGAGTGACGTCTCCGCGGGGAAATTAACACGCATGACTTTGAACGAAATACATCAACAAAAACCGGCCATATTACCTCTAAACTTGCAGAAAAACTACAAATTCTCCCGGCTACAAGCCCCCAACTGTTACGAGTTGATGATTAGACACTCCATAACTAGTACACTCTCCCGAGTTCCTAACAAAAGACCAAATAAAATACACAAGAAAAGCCGTGATGTTTGTAATTTCAAGCCATGTTAACTTCCAAACCAGCTCTTGCCTATGGCAAGCCAACTTACATTTTCTCGACTATGGATAGCCGTCACAATTGCTATTAGCCTTTTTCCCTTTTTCTTCATGAGATTCTTGTTTTGTGTGTGGAAGTTGTTGAGCTTCATGAGTCTTGCCCTCTTCGGCCCACTGGAACAATAACCTGTATTGAAGTGCCTTCTGACACTTTTGTTCATGTTGGTGAGGTTGTATAGGTTCAGGAGACTGCCCTTATGATACGTTGATGAAGGATTGCGTTGTTGATGTAAATAGTTTGGTTTCCACTGCTACCGTGACCTTGACTACAGCTCTTTGTCCACCGACGACATGACTTATATTCATGATGAGGGTTGGATAAACTGATGAGTTGAGGTGCAGCATATACTTTTACTCTGTGGAATTGGCTGCAGTGAGTGGTTTTGTGTAGACGCTGTTTAGTTTCCGCTTTACATGGACTTCCAGCAGCTAATCCGCGAGGTTGTCCACCTAGGTTGTGTTCCTAGAAGGTCCTAGAAGGTCCTAGATGACAGAAGCTACTTCTGGGGCAAATCAATAACAACAATACCCCCTTGCAAGCTTCACAATGTAACTCGTTTCAGAACTAGTGAGGGACTTTTAAACTTGTCATGTAAGCTTCCAGACACACCTTGTCCATATTGGGTGGGTAATCCTCGATAATAATATGTTTGGAGTCCATACATCAATGAGCTAGGGTTGGTCCTGTCCGACCCCCCCCCCCCCCCCCCCGACACACACACGTACACCTCCTCCTGTATCAAATTTAAGGGATTAAATATTAATACTTAATATTTTGGATGGATTTTGTATGATTTTGTCGCAATTAAACACATATAAACCAATCATAACATAAACAACTCATATTCTTATGTATTTCTTTGTTTTGTTTTGCTTATGTTTTGTATTGTTTATTAATCTAAATAGTTGCTGTCATTGTATAATGCTCTTACAGTCATTTCAAATGCAAATCAAGTTTGTAAAGATCTTGATATAGCGTATTTGTCATTCTTAAGCATTTAGTTGCCTTTGATACATAAGCGCTGTATACGAAATTTCACGTCCGTGTATGATACATCACGGTGTAACGACGTGTTAGACAATAACCGAAGATGCAATATGCTCAAACTTGGTATCATACGATGCGCAGGACTCCAAGGAAGAACTCCATGCAACAACAAACTTGTATTACCATGCATTGTGGTTTAATTACGCATAATGTGTGACTGGGGCATCATGACCCCTAAGGCTGTACACACTATTTAGCCGCATTAGGGGTGTTTTTCTTAAAACCCGTCCTGTGGACTTCCAGTAGCTTATGGGCGAGGTTGTCTACCTAGGTTGTGTTCCTCTAATGTAATAGAAACCACTTCTGGTGGCCAACCTTTTACAGCAGCCCATGTCTGAAATCCTAAACAAAATGGTGGTTTGCCCCCTGGGTAATTACAAGATATGCTTTTCAAGTTACAAATACCAAGTTCGATGGCAATGTATTGACAGGTTTATAAGATATAACAATTCCAAGTTATCTTGGCACATGTACTGAAGTCTGTGACCTTTGATCTCATGACCCTAAAATTTACCAAATCACTGTTCCCCAAGACACATACAGAAACCAACCTTGGGGGTAATCTGTCCCATGGTTAAAATGTTGTGTTTGCAAGCTATGTTTGCAACATATAATGCGCATCTTTGATCTCAGGAATCATGGATCCGCAAGATTCATACATGTCGTAAGTTTAATTGTAAATGTCAATCAGTTATCGAGGTAATGACCACCAGAATGGGCCATGGCTGGCGGACAATATGTATCTGGTCACGCATATAACCTATCTGCAGAGGCAGCATTTTCTTCAGTATTTCTTCTGCTAAGTATTGTGGTGTGTATGGGAACATTACACATATACTTTGCATATTTTATAAATGTGGTCTAAGGTTAATTTCACTCTAAAAAAGTATTATAATGAGTAAAACAATAAGTCTGAGGTACATTGGGCCACCGAGCATGGTGGCTTAGCAGTTAGAGTGTCCTCCTCATGCACGGGAGGTCCCGGGTTCGAATCCAGACCAGGTCATACCAAAGACTTTACAAATTGTACCTTCTGCCTTCTAGCCAGGCTCTCGGCATTTATAGAATGCCAGTTAACCACATTAGTTTCCAGAGGACTAGCCCCCTTCTGTAACCTTCGCTACATTTAGTAGACGTGTGGCCTAGGGCTAATGAAACGGAGATAGGCGCCGCCTTATGTGCCAACATTGGCACGGGAAAGACTTTAACTAATTAACTTTGGGACAAGAGATCCAATTATGGAATGAATTAATCACACCTGTATAACAAAGACAATTCTCTGAAAACCAAAATGGCTGGCCCTAACTTGCATAGTTATGCACATACAAAGACTCTTATTACTGATAAAACATTGAGTACAATGTTACATTGAAATAATGCTAAACTGTGCAGTATAGATATACAGTATGTCCCAAACAGAATGGTACAGTTGGAAAATGATTTCTTTTAATATGAAGGTGATTTTAGAAATATGCACATTTCGTACCATATCAAGGAGGGATAATTGTGCTTTTAGATGCTCTTTGTTTTACCTATTTCACTTCAGCGGATTCTGAATTATATATCATTATAGCCCTCATAAGACCGTTTTACCATTGAATTTGACAAATGATAGTTTTGGACAACACGCGCAATCCCCGCGCAATCACGTAACCGGGCTTGTTAATACAAACTAACACTAAAAGTTCGTTACGCGCTCGTCCCATAGATCATGTGTTTTAGCAAAATGCACACGCGATCAAATTTGTGCAGTACTCTATGGCGCACACGTTCTAGTCACGTGATTGCCCTTGTTAATAAAAACTAACACTTATCTAGGTCAAAGGAAGAAGAACGCCAAGACAGCCAATAAGCACATCCGTGGGAGCGCTAGCACGCGTTCATCGCGTATGTGCGCAACTGCCAGCGCGTTGGTGCGCACTCAGTTTTGCGTCTTTGTGATTGTATGCGCAGAATAAACAATGACTTTAAGCGTATTAGATGCGCCATGGTTCTGGAGGCTCATACTGGCTTCATCAATATCGATTGATTTTTATATCAAAATTTACAAGCGATTTTATGAAATATTGAAGAGATTTTCACTTATTTTTCAATAAAATGAACGCAATCCGTGATATTGATGAGTGATATAAAACAACTAATTAATGTGCTTAATTGTGATAGGCAATCTATTACCTCGGTGGGCTCAAAATGACTATTACCCTCAGCTACGCTTCGGGTAATAATTATTTTGAGCCCACCTCGGTAATAGATTTGACTATCACAAGAAGCCCATTCGTTAGTTGTATATTAATACAAAAACCAATTTGTCCAGATTTTCGTACTTTCCCTCAAAATGGCGATGGACATTTTATTGCACACATTTTAGTCTTCTCACTAAGAATAATGATATATTATATCCCTCATGAGATCGTTTTACCATTGAATTTGACAAACGATAGTTTTGGACAACACGCACAATCACTGGACCGGGCTTGTTAGTAAAAACTAACACTTAAATTGCGTTACGCGCTCGTCCCATAGATCATGTGTTTTAGCAAAAAACACACGTGAACAAATTTGTGCAGGACTCTTTGGCGCTCACGTTCTAGTCACGTGATTGTCCGTGTTAGTAAAAACTAACACTTATCTAGGTCAAAGGAATAAGAACGCCAAGACAGCCAAAAGACATTTCCGTGGGCGCGCTAGAACGCATTGATGTCAGCGCGTTGGTGCGCACTCAGTTTTGCGTCTTTGTTATTGTATGCGCAAAATAAACAATGACATTAAGCGTTGATGCGCCATGGTTCTAGAGGCTCATACTGGCTTTATCAGTGTCGATCAATGTCAAAATTTACGAGCGATTTTATGAAATATTGAAGAGATTTTCACTTATTTTGCTATAAGATGAACGCAATCCGTGATATTGATGATTGATATAAGAAAACTAACTAACGAGCATGATTGTAATAGGCAATCTATTACCTCGGTGGGCTCAAAATGACTATTACCCTCTGCTACGCTTCGGGTAATTTCTGTCATTTCGAGCCCGCCTCGGTAATAGATTTGACTATCACAAGAAGCCCATTCGTTAGTTGTATAATAACGATGTGATGAAAGTAAGAGCACAATTAGGTTATTCCCTGTTGATATTGGAACGGTGAAAGATGGTTACAATATGGTAAGATCTCCCTAAAACCCGAGTTTTCTGGATAGAGTTCTTCCAAATTGACCTTGATTCAGGATTCCTATCGTCTCAAGCTTGCTAAAATTGTTGACATTTCCTAATTGTGTCGCAAAATTGAAGGCTTTTGCCTTGTTATTGTTATGGGAATCCATTGAAGATTAAGTTCATAACATAATAATCTTTTCTCGAGGGCTAACTGATGTTAGAGTGTAGCAAAGGCTCGCATGGTAATAACACGCATACTTGATCCAATAATACTTCAGTAGAGGAATCTTTAAAGATGTTGCATAGCCTCTGCTGATTCAGCAAAAAGGCGTGTAATCCATTAAAATGGAATTCAGGTAATTGTACAAACATATTTAAGCATAATATTTTGCCAATAGACCGCTTCTGTAATGTATGCAAATAATATGCGTATGATGTCAGACTCCCCGTTGGCAAGCTTAACAATAGTAACTAGGTCCAGCAAGCTCCGGAAAACTTAGACCCCGTTTACAGTGCAGGGCCGGGCCGAGCCCGGGCCGAGGCCGGCTTAAATTGCGGTACTCGGCCCCCCAATTGTGTGCGTTTACAGTGGAGGGCTCGGCCCGGCCGCCCTTTCAATATTTTGTCGTAGTGGCGCTCTGCATGTAAACAAACGATTATTTTGGGGGCGCGCCGGGGTCACAGTGCAGAGGCTTTAAGCTTTAGTTTAGGTATCGAATCTGCACACAAAAATTACATGTATCTTACCGAAACGGCGCAGTACAAGATGATTCGATGATCATTTAATTCAAACACAACTGTAGTATCTTGACTTAATTGTTATACTTACACGGATAAAGTTTGGAGATCTCAACGTGACACCATAAACACCGACGAAAATTCGATAAACGCGGGATTACGACGTCATATCGTATGACGTAATGATCCTTTCACTTCCGGGGTCACATTTGGTATCGCATTTGGCCCTGCGTGCGTTTACAGTGAGAAAAGGCCGGGCCGAGCCGCGGCCGAGACAACCTCCAGAGCGGGGCCAAATGCGCGGCCACTTCTGGTACCGCATTTGGCCTTTTGAGCGTTTACAGTGAAAAAAGGCCGGGCCGAGCCGCGGCCGAGCCGCGGCTCGGCCCGGCCCTTTTTTCACTGTAAACGGGGTCTTCAGCCTAGTGCCCATTGGGCGATCTGCGCTTGCGATCTAGCCCGAGTTGCTAGCGATCTCGGTTCGGTGTGAATCGCACCAGTTCGCCGCGAGTCAGCCCGATCTCATTGCGTAAGCGATCTTTTCGGTGCCCACTATGCGATCTCACGGCGACTTCCTATTGTTCCTATTTCCACGCATGCGTGCATAGTTGATAATTACAGCCAGGTATTGTTCGCTCTTGCTTGTCTTGACATCATAATGCGCTTTGCGAGTTTTTTTTTAATAAACCCGGTGCCCACTTTGCGACCTGCGCCTAGCGATCTTGCCCGAATAGGAGCGATCCCCTGAGATATGTGGTTAAAGGGTACCACCACCCAAAAATAATATTCTTATTATAGAAAGGTAACATCTTTAGTATTCCATTCCTTCAACAAGTTCACAAAAATATGTTTTCAGAAAAAATATATAATTGGAAAACGCATCACAATTCTCAACCATGCGTTCATGCGGTCTGAATTGCGTAGACTATGTGCGGAGAGCCAGAGCGCTCTGTGCAGAGCGAACAAATCATCCGGGATTCTATTGACGTACGCGTGAAAGCATTGGCGCACTCGCAAATGCTTGGCTCGCGTGGAACCAGGAAATAGCCGTGGTTCCGTAAGTGGTGGTAATTAATTGTTTTGTTTATGAATCACACCACCCTTTGCAAAATGTTGGGTATATATTTGATATCACAAAACGGTACCAAAACATATAATAATGTGTTGTCCTTTGCATGGTGGTCCCCTTTAAGTCGCAAAGTGGGCACCAATGGCCGCACCAGATCGCTGTAAATCGCGTCCGCAAGGGTGGTGTCGGTTGCGGTCGCCAGGTTTTTGGACATGTTCAAAAATTTCGTTCTCGATCGCATGTCGGGTGGGATCGCACAAAAAAAGCCATTTTGGCAATTGTTCATATTTCCTGATATCAGGAATTCAATCCTTGATATCAGGAATTCTGTTTTCAAATATCAATAATTAAATTCTTCATATCAGGAAATAAATTAATGATATCCAGAGTTCGATTTCTTGATATCCAGAGTTCGATTTCTTGATATCCAGAGTTCGATTTCTTGATATCCAGAGTTCAATTTCTTGATGCCAGGAGTTGAATTTTTGAAATCAGGAATAAAGTGGTTTCTTGATATCAAGAATTCAATGTTCAGTTATGCGAAACTGCTCTACAAAGGCGGCCTGCAAGAATATATACGTATAAGCTGTTAATTTCGCGAGGGTTTTATTTTCGCGAATTTCGCGTATCGATATACAGTCGCGAAATTAACAACGCGCGAAAATATTGTCAGTCATTCATACCATCTTGTCAGCAGGCATTCACATGCACTTGGGCGGCCAGGGCCCCGGTAGACATCGAGTAGTGCTGGTGATAACGCAAGGACACAAGCATACTGAAGCTCATTTTATCTAGATATAACCTGAACTAGATCTACACAGGTCGAATAATTTGTCTACTTACGTGATTGCATGGCATTTAGAATCAATAAACAAGAAAAAATGCGCGCAAAAACAAAGAAAAAACATGCGCCATGGCCGTCATACGAGTCGTATTGATTGCGTAGGTACCAGTGCATTTCTTGCATGTATTGTACATGTGTTCGCTGCTTCGCTTCAATCGCTTGCATGTGAAGTTCAACTATGTATATCCTTATTAGAAAATTAATCTGTATCGGAGTCATCGCTTTGTTGCACGAACACAATGATAATCGCAAAGACGTAAACCTACGACGCTAGCTGGCAAGAAATAGCCCAAAATAGCGGCGCTATAGCTGCTAGATTCGCCGAAGTATGAAGAAGAAACGATCGGCTACCGAGGTCTTCCAAGTCCTATTTTTGTCAGAAATTCCATAACCGAGGTAAATCTGAACAGTGCGTAGTCATATTTCCGTTAGAATGATATTAGAAATACTGGTACTAATATTGATTTACAAATTTTCTGTATTTTATGAGCAGTTTTATTAGCATAAAGGCGCTGCATTTTTGACATGATTGTACTAATTTTCAGTCCCGTGGCAAACCCACATAATGCCGAACGCGAAATCAACAACTCGCGAAAATGTCAGTTACCCTCTCATTCGCGAAAATATCTGTACGCGAAAATATTGGCTTATACAGTAATTATTTTCTTGATATCAAGAAAGGAATTGTTGATATCAATACATGATTTGCTGTTGTTAAGCAATAGTACAGTAACTCTTGATATCAAGAAAAGGAAATAAATGTTCAAACGGCTAGCCATGACTCTCCAACAAATTCAGTATCAAACAAGCGTGAATTCCTCGTTATTGTATTCCTTGACAATGGGTCGAAATAGGGGCCAAGCGATGACCCCAACATCCCAAGGAGGCCAAATTGAAAAGATCGCGTGCACAATGGAATCAGGCTGACTCACTGCGAACTGATGTGATTCCAAGGTCGCTAGCCCAATGCCCACTATGCGATCTTGTCCGAATAGGAGCGATCCCCTGAGATCTGTGTGAAAGTCGCAAAGTGGGCACCACTGGCCGCACCAGATCGCCGCGAATGTCATTGAGACCGACCTGGTCGCTAGATTTTTGAACATGTCAAAACCCCGGCGACCGCAACCGACACCACTCTTGCGGACGCGAGTTACAGCGATCTGGTGCGGCCACTGGTGCCCACTTGGCGACTTAACCACAGATCTCAGGGGATCGCTCCTATTCGGGCAAGATCGCTCTAGATCGATAGGCCCAGGGCCGGTATTCAATTCCGTACTTAGAATAAGTAAGAATTTTACTAAGTAAATTGCTAAGCTAAGAACTTTACTTATCTCGTATTCAAATCGCATTTTAGACTTTTACTTTACATACTTAGTAGACAAAATCTAAGTAAAATACTTGTGACGTCACAATGGTTTGTAAATTAGTGCTGATGGTATCCGCGAACCATTTTGTGCGACGCTTGTCTATGGGAATTCACGTGTTAAAATAACATCGCAAACCAATTTTGTGCGACGCTTGTCAAAGGGAATTCATGTGTTAAAACAGAATTGCATGATCATAACAGCAATCCTGATTGAAACGTTACGTTATTACGGTATTATATGGAGCAGTCAAAGCTTCAAAATGAGCAGAAAAACATCAAAGTCGAGGAATAAAATCACTGCTTGCTTATGGTTTTCTTGAGTTTATATGAGGTATGCCATGTCGATTGTCGGATCCATAATATGCAGGCCTATTGATCTAGGCTATGCTCTTGTGAAAGTTTGATCGTTTGAAGCTCCGAAAGTGGAGACAGTTATTGATTTTTGACATAATATGATCCATATGATGCCTCCAGTCCAATAACGAACCAGCAAACTATTTTCAAACATGGAATATACTTATCGGAAATAATATCGCTAATGATATTCGTTTGTCTCGCAATGTCAAACTAGGAATCTAAACGATCATGACGTTTCGTATGCTACTGCAATACTTTGTCAAATGATAATATCGAATGTAGACACTCGGCTTTTATGCTCTACCGTGGCTCCCAACATCACAATCTCGCATGAGCGATTGCGTTCCTGATAGGTCGACAACGGAACACGCCGATTGGCCGGTGCACACTGGATCGGCCCGCCTAACGAAACAGCGTACGATACGTCGCCACGACACTACCCCGACCAACCGGCCCCCGACGGTTATTATATTATCATTTGACAAAGTATTGCAGTAGCATACGAAACGTCATGATCGTTTAGATTCCTAGTTTGACATTGCGAGACAAACGAATATCATTAGCGATATTATTTCCGATACTATATCCGCAATGGATTATATATTTACTATTATGGAATATACTTGTATGATAAAGAAGTATTACAAATAACTTACCCGCCGGCTGTGACCATTATTTAATGTACCATAAATATATCACTTGCAATGTTTGAAGAATATGTCCATCAAAATGGCATGAATTACTACAATAGTAGATCACATTATATCCACAACAAAAGATGAACAAATCAAGCAGATAATATTCGGTAACAGCTTGATTTTTTTATTTTCCCTGTATGATTGTCATTCACTATTTTTGTTCTTAATAGTGCACTGTACACAGCCTTTTGGCGCGTAGATCTGTGATTTCATGTGCGCAACGACTAATAATGCGCCTGAGTTGAAGCGCACTGCGCACAGTTCGCTTTGATAATGCGCTTATATCATCTTAAATTATAACTTTCAGGGGAAGGGGGTTGCATTTCTATTTTGGAGCATTATTAATGTCGTTTCACCACCATATTAAATACCAGTTTCCCACTAATTCCAGCGTTAAGCTATGCTTAAGTGTCCTAATGATTTTCCTAAGTTTAAGCAAATTACATGTATTTAGTCACAATGAGCGATTTGAATAGCAACCTTGCTTAAATAAAGTACTTAGGTAATTTACTAAGACAAAATCATACTTTACTTAGTAAAATACTTAGCCGATGAATTGAATCTCAATTTTGGCTAAGTAATTTACTTAAGCCAAATACTAAGTAAATTGCTTAAATTTTGTACTTAAGTACGGAATTGAATACGGGCCCAGATCGCTAAATGGGCACAAGGCTTTAGCTTGCCGGACCTAGTTACTATTGTTAAGCTTGCCAACGGGGAGTCTTACGTCATACGCATGTATTTGCATACATTACAGAAGCGGTCTATTGAATAATGACTGTATACATACCACACCTTTTTGCTTTAAACAAAATTAGGTTTAAGTAAGAAATGTATTGCACAACACGAAATTTAGCTCAAATGGATTTCGATGTACTGCAAATAAACGACCACATATCACGACTGATAAACCAAATTAGCTGTAATAAAAACCATAATAAAGCCTAATTATTTTCCGTTAATGAAACCAAATATGTATATTTTACAAAATACCTTCATACCTAAACAAAAATAACAATTCCGACTGTACCATTCTTTCTGGGACATACTGTACAGTATTCAACTAGTGGTCACTATATCAATGCATGTGATTAATATAAAAGGATATTAACCTCATTTGCATATTACATTTCAAAAGTAGTATACATCCTGATCGAGGAAGATTAATACCTCCTTTTAATGGTTTAGGGGAACAACAAATTCCTTTGTGATAATAATATACAGGTATCACCATATAAACCTTCTCAACATGTTAAGGTGCCCACCCCTGAGGCCAGGATGTAACAAGGTACAACAGTTGTTTTACAGTGATATTATGATCATATTTGACTTTTACATGTTGGTTACATATCACCGGATATCGTTAACGGACATCCGAAAATAATTTTGTTTTCAAAATTAAATTATTCAGTGGTGACAGTCCTCTCCATTGCTTCATGTACCAAATATTCCACTGGATGGAATAACGTACATCGCCTGACAAGAAACGTATACGAACGGAGACGAATGGATTGAAAATGTTGTTCAGCGTCTGGCGTCTGTTTACGCTATACCGTAAATGTTTGAATAGAAGCGGTATGGTACACGGCTCTGTACGTTGTCTTTAAATAGCGCCAGCTGTGTCCAAAAGTAGGAAGTTTTCCAAGACTTTGAATGCAATTTACATGTGAATGATAATGAATATTGATGACGAAGTGTGACTACTACATGTAATTTGGTTTACATGAAGCTTGCGATTTAAATAAACGATTGTATTAACCCTAAAAAGGCCGGGCTATTTGAGGTCTTCAGCAGGCCGGGGGGGGGGGGGGCATTATGCCCCCCCCCCCCCCCCCCCCCATAAGATCTCGGCCGCGGAGCGGCCGATCGCCGTGAAAATGTGCACGCATGATGAGTGAAGTATATAGAATACAATGGTAATTTTAATTTTTTGAAAAATGCATTAATTTGCATATTTATGGTAATTTATGCAAATAAGGTCATAAAATTCATATTTTTACCCATAAATCATATATTATTCATAATTAAACATTGGTTTTCACTACATATATTCTTTAGAGCACTTGGAATAATAATGCGACAACAAAATTTGGAAGAGCCAGGTTCTTGCTTATGTTTTCTATTGTTGTTATTATTTCTTATGTATTTTTTTTGTTGTTGTGTGTATTGTATTGTTTTTGTTGTTTATTTTAATTCTAACTATAATTCAACTATTTTGAATCCCAAAACAAACATATGAAATGTAAACAAGACCAAATAACCAATGATATACCTCTTTTTACGAAAACTGATATTTCCATAAAAATGTTTTGTACACAAATCACGAAATTGAGCGATTTTCGGGCTGACATGCATAGACAAAAGGTCACGTGTCTTCCTAACGGTCGGTCCAATTTTCAAACTTTTTGTTTTAAAATATGCGCAAGACCCAAAAGAAAAATGTCACCAAGCAGCGGCGCGTCATCTTACCGCGTTTTTGAGCAATAAAAAAAATCGCGGAGGGTGGAAGGGGGCATTATGGCCCCCCCGGCCTTATTTGGGTTAAAAAGAGTATAACAGATTACTGATTCAAATTTCTTAATAGATGTTCAAAACCACCACTATCAACAAAGGCTAATTTAAATGGGGCCTATAATATACCTCTCTTGCAGGTGGGAAAACATTTACGTTCCGAGTAAAATTGTCATTGGGAGGTATACATGAGATTAGTGTTTTGCATCCAGATTTTCCTTGATTTGAGTGTTTATGAAGAAAATAATCAGACTCCATAAATTGAATATCAGCTCCGTCACTAAATTGTCTAGAATCCTTGATTTTCTAAAATGAGAATCGCGGACAGCAAATATTTACATTGGATATGAAAAATTACAGGTGGAACTTAAATGTGCTAATACTATCACACCGCATTTTGATCTTTGTAAAATTGGATCTATGTACATAAATAAAAAATGATGTCTGGGGTTAGAGTAAGGTTTTTTTTAATTTGTATTTGTTTAAGAATGGAATAATGATCCATTATTATCAGTGCATTTTTATATTCGTATGAATTTTCCCGAGTTGAGCATAGGGATAATCATCTTCGAGAAGGCATGCCCTTAGTACAGGAATATTATGTAATAACAACAAAACACTGTTTATATTTATGCAATAAAGTTAAGACTGCTATCGACCGGAGACACAATAGAATCCCGAACGTGTCTTTCTTGAATTCCATCTATAATTATACCTTATAATGGATTCTTGAATAAAGGCTGATATTGGCAACAATTGATGCTTGCCCGCTCTCCATTCAGCTTGTGTCGGAATAGCTGCTGACTGGTGCAAAATTTGTTCTTTCAATGATTAACAAAAGACAAGCAATGATTCGCTACTTATGGATAAAATGCATTTTTTCAATACATGTCGATGAAACTTGATATTCAAGCAGGGAAATTCAATCAATACGACGGACGAAGTTACAAACAAAATTTCCGACAATGGCCCAACATCATCTCATGACATGATGTTGGGCCATTGTCGGAAAATGACGTTATGCCAATATATCACAAAAATGACGTAGTGACGATGTTGGGCTGGCGGACATTTTAACCTCGAGCCAACGGCGATATGCCGACATCTGGCAACCAACTTCCGACATCGGCCCGACTTCAGGTGGCTAGCTGGGTAGATCGTATAAGCGTTATACCATATAATGTCCTCTACTCACCGTATAAGCGTTATACGGTGAAGAGAGGCCAGTAGATCGTATAATGTCCTCTACTCACCGTATAAGCGTTATACGGTGAAGAGAGGCCAGTAGATCGTATAAGCGTTATACCATAATTATAATGTCCTCTACTCACCGTATAAGCGTTATACGGTAAAGAGAGGCCAGTAGATCGTATAAACGTTATATCATATAATGTGCTCTACTCACCGTATAACTGTTATACGGTATTGAGCACTTTTCATGGTATAAGTCTCATACATATAATGTGCTCTACTCACGGTATAAGCTTTATACAATTTACTCACAGCATAAGGGCTATGTGATACATTGGTGTCTCCACATGGATCAGGACAATAAACTGATGTCTCTACATGGTAAAGTTAAATGATAATCTAAGTTCTCTTCATATAAACATTGTGTGATATACAGTAAAATCTTGGTTTAGCGACCACCTGGAAACAAGATGAGACCACTATTAGACATGAGATCTCTATAGAAAGGTGGCCATTAAGACCGGTTTGATAAACATGATACCAAACGAACATATATCCAAGGTCTCAAAGCTCTGTCTACTTAAAAATAAATCATAAATCATGAAATTCATAAAGGTTAAGATGTATTTTGTGAGGAATTATGAATGGGAACGATTCCCCTTCATGTTACTGCATGCCTGTGATTCTAGCATTACTATATGTTTGTAAGGCATTCCGGTTAGTTATCCTATGAAACAAGTTTATTTTGCATCAGTATTCGCTTAAATATAAACTAAAATAGATTAATCTTTTTTTACTGTGGCCCAGTTGGGCAAGTAAAACCCACATATTTAACATTCACTGGTAACTGTAAGCCCAAATCTTGGGCCACAAACAAGGCAAACAATTAAAAGCGTGCTAATTTCAAGCATTGATGAAAGTATACAATTCTTTAATGTCTATTCTGTCTGAATGTTATTCTACCTCAACAAATCCAGAATGTTTAATTACTACATCTAATAATGACGCTTAGTTATCAAATAAATTATAACCCTGTCAAACAATAGTCAATATACAATATTTCTATTTCTTCAGTTTGCAGATAAAAATAGACCATTAGTGAAACTAGTATAGATATTTAGTCTACACATCTGCATACATAATGAGGCCCACCAAATTTTACCTACAACGTATGGCCATTTTAGAAAAATAAGAAATTCCACTTCGCGACACCAAAGTAGACACACTTTAATAATGATGCAAACATACTGCTGAAAACTGCTTATCTACTATAATAATGCCGCTCTAAAATCGCTCTAAAATGTGACGTCAAACCCGAACTACTCTTTTTGTTGGCTCACGTTTTGCCTTGTGTTTGTGCACAAACCCCGCGAGCTGCGAGAGCTAACAAAAAGAGGCGGAGCTTGTTTGTTTGGGTTTGACGTAGCATTTCGGCGCGAACAATTCAAAATCCGGGTTTCAAAAAAATATAATGGCAGCCCCCACGCTATACGCAATGAATGGGATTAGCCCATACATCGATTTACTTTGAATGATGCCCCTCCTTTGTTCAGAGGGAAAACATTGTACATATTTGCATGAAATTATGTTTTAATGTGTAGAGAAATTAATCAAAGGTAAATAGATGATGGGGAAACTTTCCCTTTAAATGTTGATCAAAATATTACCATAGACCATCGAGGGATAAGGACAACATGCAGTGAGTAATACGAGCTAATTTAGTTGTGTTTCAAGACAAATAAAGTGATGCAAAAAAAATAAATAAATAAAAGTGTGCGAAACTGCATAAGCGCCTGTGTGTTGTAATCGGAGGGGTACACCACAGCAATGGCGGCGTCGATATAGGGCCAATAGGCTATTTTCGCACGTGTGGACGAGGACGCATTTCCCGTCCTCTAATGATGCGAATAAACCACTTCTGTAATGTATGCGTATGACTCCCCGTTGGCAAGCTTAACAATAGTAGCTAGGCCCGGCAAGCTCCGGCAAACTTAGCTTGCCGGACCTAGTTACTTGTTAAGCTTGCCAACGTCTTACGTCATACGCATATTGTTCACCACCTGTTCACTACCTTTGAACCATATTCGTGATGAACTTCACATGTTATCCTCCCGCACACAATCATGAAAAAAACACACACACGCACACACACACACACACACACACACACACGCACACACACACACACACACACACACACACACACACACATACACACCACATATAGACATACACACGTATTAAAAATATACACATACATGTTGATAATGCTCTGATTACGTCATTTTGAAGACGGTGTACGGATTTTCCGAACAATCTGAAATCGGGGATGAACGAATGCTCAGATTGGCCAGACAACGAGAGAGAACCTAAGTGACGTCATTTCTTCGCACGGGCGTAGCGATTTACGTAATACCTATTTAACTGGGGGGAATGAATGAATATATCATCCCCCACTTGAATGGGTATCAATGTCATGTCTACGCCCGTGTTTCTTTGTCGTCCTCAGGCTTGCGAAAAGTCTGTAATTACATGATTTGGCCCTCGGAACCGTGTATACAAACGATTCTCTCGTTTTGTTTCTATACTGAGGACATGACTTATCCCTATATTCAACTCTGGGGATGCATCTAAATATAATGTTACATATTAATTTAATTAATATCGGGTGTTGATATTCTATAGTCTGCATCAAGTATAAACGTAACAATATACAGCTATTCATTGAATTTCATATACATCAAGATGTTGACTTAATTTATATATGACTCTTGTTGATGAGACCCATCATAATATCCAATGTGTTAGTGTTTATCATTCATTTGAAATTTCATTTTAAACATGTCTTACCTTAAATACTCTTGCTACTATCTATTTTCTTCATGAACACCCATATCAAGGGAACTCCGAATGGGAAGTTAAAGGGATAGTTGAGTTCTGGTAAGGAGAGTACAGTTTTAGTGAAACTGAATTTTAGTAACCAAAACCTGCATCATTACATTACAAACTAATAGTTATAACTAGAAAGGAACACAAAATTACAAATGACGTAGTAAAGATCATGTTATCATTCAAAAAGAGCCGTTAAAACGTAAGAGGGCGCTCTCTAAACACTCATCGGTTTCAACCATTTTGAATAAAATATTGTGCATGTGATGCTATGTTGAAATAGTGATTAGATAGAGAAATAACCAACAACTATTTAAATACCTATTTTGTAACTTTTTGAAAAGAGGAAGCATTTTTTTGAATTTTTAACGGCTGGTTCAAAATTCTCTAATAAACCCGGGGCCCCGGGTTTTATTACAAATTGTTATATTTATGGATATTTCAGCCGTTTCTGAACCGATTTTGATCAAACAAAGATGATTTTATTGTTTAAATATTATGCTCTTTCAAATTTTACACTCAGTTTTTCATTACCTCACAAACCAATTAAGTAGTCTAGCGCCCTCTCTACCAAAACTCAACTTTCCCTTTAAAGCTAAGTACAAGTATATACTCCCCTATGAACACGTAAAGCGAAACATTGTTTTTCCACAATCATGCAATAAAGATAAAAGTCCCGATACATTCATATTAGTCTTTGTCAATAGCGGTGGCTTAGAACACCATTCTAGTAATGGGGCTGTCACACATTCACGGTGCCAACACGGATGACCACGGATTGACAGTCCTCCGGGGTACTCCCAGTTGTGTCCGGGATGCTCCGTGTTGCCTCCGGCGTGATCCGTGTTGACTCCGGCGTGATCCATGTTGCCTCCGGCGTTGTTATCCTTTGGCGCACCGGGGGAAATTAAACCTGCACAATTTCCCCCCGGACGTCCCCGGATGAAATCATTCCGTGTTGGTACCATGTTGGTACCGTGTTGGTACCGTGTTGGCACCGTGTTGGTACCGTGTTGGCACCGGGAGCTCCGTGTTGAGACCGGCATTCTCCGGGGACCAAAGTTATAATGTTCAGCTCATCCGTGTTGACTCCGTGAATACGGACTTTTCGAAAGCCTGAGGACGACGAAGAAACACGGGCGTAGACATGACATTGATACCCATTCAAGTGGGGATGATTCTATTCATTCATTCCCCTCAGTTGAATATGTATTACGTAACTCGCTACGCCCGTGCGAAGAAATGACGTCATTTAGGTTCTCGCTCGTCGTCTTGCAAATCTGAGCACTCGTTCATTCCCGATTTCATGTTGTTCGGAAAATCCGTACGCCGTCTTCAAAATGACGTAATCAGAGCATTATCAACATGTATGTGTGTGTTTTAAATACGTGTGTATGTCAACAGCTTGCGATTGGTCACGTGTACATATGAAAGGCGGATTTTGCCAAAGTCTGTAATACATCACCGCCCTGTACAAACTCACTGCAGATATACAATATAAACACTCACAAAATGTTCCGCAATTCAAGGATGAGCGTTAATAGTATATCGACTCATGTAAAACAGTAATTTTTTCATATATAATCTTGGAAACAGTATTTAATATGGTCTAAATACATCATTGATGAGAAAAAGTGATGTTTCCATTTTTTATTTTTGGTCCAAGGGTGCATTTTGGCGATTTTAAAGATAATTAGCTAATTTGCATATTTCTGAAATAAGGTCAGGGGTCATTTTCCATCTAAGAATAGTACAGTAGTAATCAAAACAATCATGACAGGGTAATTTGGGGCAATGAATCCATTTCCAGTGCTCATTTTCATGTGCCGTATGGGCAACGCCCTAAAATCCAAGATGGCTTCCCCTAATTTGCATATTTATGAATATTATTGATTTACAGTAGCTACATCCTCTAATAAGTATTAATTACAGGTCATATAGATTAAATCATGCTCTTAATGTATATTAAAGATACTTCAGCTTGGTTGCCACCCTGGCAACCTCTGACAATGCCTATAGTTAGCTAAATTTGATTATTCACCTAATTTGCATATTCCCAGAAATCATGTAAATTTGTGTGTTTTGTGAACCCAGAAAGTAAAATCAACCAGAAATACCACTTTTCCATGGTTTTAGGGGGCAACGAATCCATTTATGATACTTATTTCGACGTATCACCTCGGCAACCCACATCAATCCAAGATGGCCCCCTTTGGCATTTTAAAGGAAAACTGCTATGTGCCACTTTAACAGCAATTATTTTATAAAGATGTAATTGTTTTACTGTAAGCAACAAGCTACATTGTAATAACAATATTCTAGTTGCTAATTCCAATAATAGATAGTCAAAAAATTACATAGTTTAACAAATAAATGCTGTTAAAGTGGCACATAGCAGTTTTCCTTTACAATGCCAAAGGCAGCCATCTTGGATTAAATGTAGGTTGCTGAGATGATACGTCGAAATAGGTATCATAAATGGATTCGTTGCCCCCTAAAACCATGGAAAAGTGGTATTTCTCGTTGTTTTTACTTTCTGGGTTCACAAAATACACAAATTTACCTGATTTCTGGGAATATGCAAATTAGGTGAATAATCAAATTAAGCTAATTATAGGCATTTTCAGAGGTTGCCAATGTGGCAACCAAGCTGAAGTATCTTTAATATACATTCAGAGCATAATTTAATCTAAATGACCTGTAATTGATACTTGCTAGAGGATGTAGCTACTGTAAATCAATAATATTCATAAATATGCAAATTAGGGGAAGCCATCTTGGATTGTAGGGCGTTGCCCATACGGCACATGAAAATGAGCACTGGCAATGGATTCCTTGCCCCAAATTACCCTGTCATGATTGTTTTGATTACTACTGTACTATTCCTAGATGGAAAATGACCCCTGACCTTATTTCAGAAATATGGAAATTAGCTAATTATCTTTAAAATCGCCAAAATGCACCCTGGGACCAAAAATAAAAAATGGAAACATCACTTTTTCTCATCAGTAATGTATTTAGACCAAATTAAAAACTGTTTCCAAGATTATATACAAACATTTCACAACATTTATTTTTACTACATTAGGGGATATACTATAATAATATTATCGTTCTGCTGTTATATTGATGGTCTTGATGCACAAATTATGGAATACTACTACTACTACTACTACTACTACTACTACTACTACTACTACTACTACTACTACTACTACTACTACTACTACTGCTACTACTACTACTACTACTACTACTTCTACTACTACTTCTACTACTACTACTACTTCTACTACTACTACTACTACTACTACTACTACTACTACTACTACTACTACTACTACTACTACTAATAATAATAATAATAGTAATTCCAATAGTAATATTGATAATTATAACAATAATATTATTTAATAACAATCAATAATAATAGTAGTTCGTATTTATGCTGCGCCTAATAGCCTCTAAGCGTCAGACCCGCATTGTACACATCCTCTACTCCCCGAGGAGCATGCTAGCGGTGGGCTACCCTATTGGTGCACCAAGTTAGCTTATATGAAATTAGCCTGAGTATGGAGTTATATCAAAGACAAATGTTGCAAAAAATAAACATAGGACGTGGTGCAAGCTTTTGGCTTTTAGATCATACAAAGACCCCCCCAATGGGCAAAATATAAATTACCGCGGTAAACAAGGTAGAAAAAAAAAAAATAACTGTGGGACATGAAGGAGAATCTTGGGCCCAAGAGCGCAAGAGCCGAGACCCCCCCCCCCCCCCCCATCCCCCTTCGTTGTCATGTGGATGCCGATCCCAATCCTGACAATACAAATATGTCGGTTGAATACCTCCCTTTCAATGGTGAAGGTGTGTTATACGAAAATAGGGCCCTTTACACATATACGGTGCCAACACGGATCGAGGGCCGGTGTCAGTACGATCCAAGTACGGTGCCAACACGGATAAGTACGGTACGAACACGGTGTTTATACGGATATGCAAGGAAGCAACACGGAGTCAACACGGATGAGCTGAACAATCGAATTTTGGCCGGTCTCAACACGGAGCTCCCGGTGAAAATTAAGCAGGTTTAATTTTCCCTGCTGCGCCCAAGGATGACGCCGGAGGCAACACGGAGGACGCCGGAGCCAATACGGAGCATCCCGGACCCAACTGGGAGTACCCCGGACCGTCAATCCGTGGTCATCCGTGTTGGCACCGTGAATGTGTAACGGGCCCTTAATAACTTTTGATGCAAAGCAGAAATATCTAGTTCTACCAAACAATGAATCGTTGCCATGGATACAATTTCAATAGGTCACCGCAATTACCGCATGCGATCAGACTTGCGTGAAGTATTCAGGATTAAGTATTGTCTACCAAACCATGAATATTTGCCATGGATACAATTTAAATAGGACAATAGGGTGAGCTGCAGCTACCGCGATAACCGCAATCACACCATGCTCTCTCTCTCTTCTATTGTTTTGATCGCAACGGATTTGAACTGATGTTTTGATGTCCAAAACCTTGCGACGGGACTTGCGATGGGAACCTGTCGTCGCAAGAGAACACACGGCGCATGCGTTCCACGTGAACGATCGTGCTATTGTTTGATCAACAACCCAAAACCGGGCTTATAATGCTTATTAAGCACGATAAATCCCATGTAAGGTTTATTTTAGCCGAAATGTAAAACACAAAACCTGGAAGAAAAAAAAATTGGAAATTATACCTAATTTATTGCGATATTTACATGCTGTTGTAACGTCTAGTTATTTCGAACATGATCGGCCCTTCATACAGCCAATTCGCATCGTTAAGCCTAGTGCCCACTTAACGATCTGGGCCTAGCGATCTAGAGCGATCTTGCCCGAATATGAGCGATCCCCTGAGATCTGTGGTTAAGTCACCAAGTGGGCACCAATTGCTGCACCAGATCGCTGTAACTCGCGTCCGCAAGGGTGGTGTCGGTTGCGGTCGCCGGGGTTTTGACATGTTCACAAATCTGGCGACCAGGTCGGTCTCGATCGCATTCGCGGCGATCTGGTGCGATCTGGTGCGGCCATTGGTGCCCACTTTGCGACTTAACACAGATCTCAGGAGATCGCTCCTATTCGGACAAGATCGCATAGGCCTAGCGACCTTGGAATCACATCAGTACGCAGTGAGTCAGCCTAATTCCATTGTGTGCGCGATCCTTTCAATTTGGCCTCCTTGGGGTCATAGCTTGGCCCATATTTCCACCCATTGTCAAGGAATACAATAACGAGGAATTCACGCTTGTTTGATTCTGAATTTGTTGGGGAGGCATGGCTAGCCGTTTGAACATTTATTTCCTTTTCTTGATATCAAGAGTTACCATTGCTTAAAGGTAAAGGCCAATTTTGGAAACGCCCCCCTCTCAAAAAAATGAAATGGAAGCTCTTATTACCAATAATGTGAAAGAATATAATTACACTAATATAGGATTATCTAAATTTGGCCAAGAAACCGCCTACTAATTGATATATTTGCGAAATTATATATCTATGCCGGCGGCACAGATATCGCTAATGAGGAATCGCCCATACGCTACGTGTATTACGAAATATTGATTTCTTCCGATATTTCTGTATTTAACGATGCTTAGGTTCGGATTTTACCACACAAGCCCTCTTTCAATACATATTCAACAATAATTATCAATATAGATGTATTCAGCTACTTTCCCGAAACTGGACTTGGGCTTTAACAACCACAAATCATTTAATGATATCAACAATTCAAGAAAAATATCAAGAAAAGAGCTCTTGATTCTTGCAGGGCGCCTTTGTAGAGCAGTTTCGCATAACTGAACATTGAATTCTTGATATCAAGAAACCATTTTCTGTTGCTAACCAATGGCAATTCCTGATTTCAAAAAATCAACTCCTGGCGTCAAGAAATCGAATTCTTGATGTCAAGAAATCGAACTCTGGATATCAAGAAATCGAACTCTGGATATCAAGAAATCGAACTCTGGATATCATTAATTTATTTCCTGATATCAAGAATTTAATTATTTATATTTGAAAACAGAATTCCTGATATCAAGGATTGAAATCCTGATATCAGGAAATATGAACATTTGCCCAAATGGCTTTTTTTGTTCGATCCCGCCCGACATGCGATCGAGAACGAAATTTTGAACATGTCCAAAACATTGCGACCGCAACCGACACCACCCTTGCGGACGCGAGTTACAGCGATCTGGTGCGGTCATTGGTGCCCACTTTGCGACTTAACCACAGATCTCATGGGATCGCTCCTATTCGGGCAAGATCGCTAGGCGCAGATCGCAAAGTGGGCACTGGGTTTATTAAAAAAACTCGCAAAGCGCGTTATGATGTCAAGACAAGCAAGAGCGAACAATACCTGGCTGTAATTCTCAACCATGCACGTATGCGTGGAAATAGGGACAATAGGAAGTCGCCGTGAGATCGCATAGTGGGCACCGAAAAGATCGCGTACGCAATGAGATCGGGCTGACTCGCAGCGAACTGGTGCGATTCACACCGAACCGAGATCGCTAGCAACTCGGGCTAGATCGCAAGCGCAGATCGCCTAATGGGCACTGGGCTTTAGAGGACGGGAAAGGCGTCGTCGTCCACATTTGCGAAAATACCCTAATGTCCCTGTTGAATCCGGGGTCATCCGTGTTGGCGCCATGAATGTTTGACAGAAGCAAAGGGATTCGAATCAGTAATCTGTTATATAATACCCTTTTTGATACAATCGTTTATTTCAATCGCAAGCTTTCCGTAAACCAACTTATATTTAGTAGTCATTATTCATCATCAATATTCATTATCATTCACATGTAAATTGCATTCAACGTCTTGGAAAACTTCCTACTTTTGGACTCAGCTGACGCTATTTTAAAGACAACGTACAGAGCCATGCTCCATACCGCTTCTATTCAAACATTTACGGTATCCGATGATATGTGACCTGGCCTTCAGAAGCAAGAGTACGTGAACCACATGTATTTTGGTTCATTATAGCAAGTAGTGACACATTGAATAACATAATTAAATAAATGTAAACAAAGAGATACATGATATGCAAACATTTAAAGAGCAGGGCCACCGTTTGGGAATTAAGAGCCTTGCCATTGTGATATGGGCAAACAATTAACAAACATGAATGTGTTGTCCCCAGAACCCTACAAAAGCAAGAGATATCAATAATTTAGCTTTTCTTATTCTGGTCAAACATGAATCAATGTAATATGTAAATCGGTTAATTATGATTACGTTAATCATGCATATCCCGCATTTTGTCTAAATTGTAACCAATTGTTACCATCTTTGATTCATTATTACAAATGTTGTACATATTGCTTAATGGTGGTTTTAGTTCAGTCAGTTGTTTATTCCGCCCGATATACTCTTATAATTATACACCCCAAAAATGCTTAAACAGAAGAATATGGTAGTAGTTTACCTCGCTATTCATAACAACTGCAATTCATACGGATCGGTATTTATAAAGAAGAAGAAGGGTCGTTTATGTATAATTCATATTGGTGGTCACTACGCATAGGGGATGCTTTTGTACAAGTTATTTTAAAAGGCATAAAATGTTGTCACAAATTACTAATATTTTCTATATTCCAAGGAGATTTCATGATCTTTATGTGAAATTTTTGAAAAGTCTAAAATACTTGCATTTTTGCTTTTGAATATATTTTATTCCAAGTTTACAAATGGCTTTCCATAATTTTTAAGTTCAACTTAGAGTTAAGTTCAACTTAGGATCTTTGTGAAACACCCCCCTGGACCCATTATTATGACCGTGTTTGAGTAATGTGTGTGCAATATGCATGGGTGTGCTATAAAGTCTAGTACATGTATGTGTGCGACATTACATTTAATTACTTTGTTGTGTAGTTTCTCTACATGTGACGTAGTACTAATTTAATTAGGTCATTTTCATGTAGGACTAAGTAATAGGAAGTTATTGAGATGATCTTGGGCCGAGCAAGAGAGGTGAGTAATAAGGTTCATGAACTGTTTGTCTAGCTCTAGAAGACCTGGCCGAGATCAACAAAGTGCAGGACATTCATTTGAAGGGAACTGCAAAGTGAAATGTTTAACCCAGTTTGTACTATATGTTATATGCATTACTTTATCACAGGACCACTACATCAGCTACAGGGATGCTTTCCGATAAGATAATCTTGAACCTAGCCAGACAAGTCCCGCCTAAAAAGCTTTATGAACTGGGCGTCGCGCTAGGGAATTCTAAGACCGAGATGAAATGTGCGTTGGACAAACACCAGCATCACATCGAAATGGCTTCAATAGAAGTTCTCATGGCGTGGAAGGCGGATAAAGGAGATGGACCTGAGCAAATAAAGGAGCTGCATGGAATATTTGAGTCGGTTGGAATTGAGCTTCTTCCTAATGAGAGTGCTTCAAGGTCCGCTACAAAGTAAGTCAACATATTACTATACAAAATAGTGTTTACCATGTTGGGCTGATTGGGGTGTGTGTGTGTGTGTGGGGGGGGGGGGGGGGGGGGGTGGCCATGGACGGGTTATGGGCATAGAAACAAAATTATAGGATAAATTACGTTCTTTGATCTTTTAACACAGCACGTGCCTAGGTTCTAGTGTTTAGTGCACACCCTATATGTTCAAGAGTGGGGCATTTGCGTTTCAATATATTCCTTTAAAATCCCCAAATAGCAAGTTAACTGTGGTCTTCCAAGTAACGTGGCAATTGCGAACCCGGATCTTGGCACTGGTTATATACTCCACTTCCACTTTTGGGGTAAAATTTAGTCACAAATAAGTTTTTATTATATCAATTAATTTTGTGTTATTTCTATTTCCTCATCACAGGACCACTACATCTGTTACAGGGATGCTTTCCGATAAGATAGTATTGGACCTAGCCAGACAAGTCCCGACTAAAAAGATTTATGACCTGGGAATCGCACTAGGGTTATCCTGGTACTTTTCACACCGCGCGTTGATGCGTTATGACACTGCAAAGGCTGCGACGGCGATGTTCATGGTGTGGAAGGAGTGGCATGGCGATGGACCTACGCAGAGAGAGAAGCTGGTTGGCATCTTAGAGTCGATTGGACTAAAGATCCTGCTTACTGAGAGTACATCAGGGCACACTGCAAGGTAAGCCAATTAATGATTGTAAACAGCTGTTGGTCTGAATGCGGTGGTGGGGTGGGGGGGGGGGGGGCACTACAATTTATTTCGACGGAGTATACCTCAGATAAGCGTACAGCTGCTGGGGACATGATCTATTTTGATATCCGGCGTGCACAATATATCTGTATGTACTAAACAAATGGTGTTGTAACTGACGAAGCAGCTTCAATGAGTCGCTATATATATGAGTAAGTGAAGTGAAATATACATGGAATGAAAGCTGTCACCCTAAACCATTTGTCCAAAATATGGTACAGTTTGAATGTATGTTAATTATGGTACAGTTTGAATGTATGTTAATATGGTACAGTTTGAATGTATGTTAATTCGCATACAATCAGACATAATTCGAGATCCACCGAAGGGAAATGGCTTAAATAAAATGCATCAGAAGGCAATAAATCTTCCCCTTAAATCACCTATTTTACTATTCACATCATCATGTTAGTGTTTCTTTTATAACTATACCATTAGTTTTGAGACACACGGTATAAGTGCCAGCAACATATCGTTATATCGTTTAGAATGGCAATACAAAATAAATAAATTAAATTGTATAATTTACTCAATTTTGATAATACTTTTTTTGTTGGTATTACTTTGTATTATTTTGAATTGATGCTGGTCCCAATATAATTGAGCTAAGACGGTTTTGTGATAATGATATTTATAATGTATATTATTTTATTACACAAGATGTTTGGTTTGTTATATCCGAATCGGCTGCTAATGCATACACATCATCCATCTACGCACATCACCTTCACACTCATATTCCATCCGCACCCATCATCTCATCCATCTCACCTTTTTTACAAAATAATATAGTTTGTAAAGTTGTTTTGCCATTTTCAGGGACCATCATTCTTTCAAGCATGCTTATAATGATGGTCCCGTACATATCACATTATGTTAATACACTATTTATTACTGTATTATTTGTATAATTATTTTGTATCATGTGATTATGTAAACAAATAAAAAAAAATACATCAATGAAGCAATGAATCAACAACCCGAAAAGAAGTTTAGCGCCAGTCGGTATTACGTGAAATTTACCCTTTTAGGGTCTGTCGTGTTGTCTAATGACTTGTCAGACTTCATCAATATAACATTATTTGCAAGTATGTGCAAATTGACTGTTGGACGCATGAACACTGAGGAACGAGCAAGAGAGGTGCTACTTAAGGTTAAGAAACTGTTTGTCTAGCTCTGGAAGTTTACTTTATTTTATGTATTTATTTAGTTTCCACTCATGGGATGGATTGTCGTTGTCAGCTACAAGCTGTCTATCAAAGTGGTCAAGGCCAAGATAACAAAAAAACATACACTCGTTATAATACATGGAAAACGACAAGTGAAATCACAAGAAGTATAATTAATACAATGTAAAAGAAACTAAATAAATATCTACAACAACATAAATCGGGCAAAATCTAAACAAAAATAAACAAATAAAGAACTTATAGTACGAGAGTGAAAAGAAATAGGGTGGGGAGAAAAAAAAAGGAGTCTTGTAGATTAAGGTTAATAGGTTGAATATGTTACGTTTGTCTGCTAAGAATGGTCAGGATGATGGGGTTACTATGCAGTGGCGTAGCGAGGGTCAACGGATTGGGGGGGGGGGGGGGGGAGGGTGTGGGATCTTTTGCAAATTTTCACTCGAAATAATGCAATCTGGTGCATACCTTGGAAGGAAATTTGATAATACTCAATTAAATAAATCATGACCTAAATCATCTCCCTTATGATTAGACCGCTATATAGTATACAACCACAATCGAACCTACACAAACACCAGACTCAAATACGCTCATATCGTCCGTACATGTACTTATTTGGGGGAGGGTGTGGGAGGTGGTTTACCCCCTCCCACGTGGAGAAATTTTCGAAATTGGTGTTTAAAATATCACTTTAGAAGTATGGTCAGTAGTAAGAGGAATGACATGACGGACAGCCATTTGTTTTGTACACGAATTTGCGTTTTAGAAAGTTTAAGAATGGACTTTTGTACACGTCCATAGGGGAATAACACGTGTGTCTATGGGGAATGTCGATAGTGAAAGTGGAGTATGAATTGTGTACACGGTCAGTGTGATATATGTGTGATAGAATGTGGGAGTTATAAATAGATCGAGTTATTTGTTTGTATTTAAGTGTGAGGACTTTGTGCCACGTTTTCCTTCAATTACACCTTGCAGTATTCTTTTCTCAATTCTTACAGTTCTGCTAGATCCAAAGGTATATATACTTTATACTTCATTTTATATACTCAATAACGTATTAAATATGCATAAATGCATGTATTATCATTATATACACGTAATATTTGAGGCGGTGGTACGAACAAAGGAAATACATAATGAAACTTGATGGGGGTCGGAAACTATCAATAAAGAGGAAGCTGCCTGATGAGGAGAGATTGTTGAGCTACTGTCCCGGTTTTTGACGCGTGCGAGCACGACAGACGACTCATCGACCTGACAGAACGAACAGTTATTATTAGTTAATGTTATGGGTGTTTTCTTACCATTATATGTGATATCTCATGTACATTTCATTAATTGTTTAAGGGGAAGATCTCACACGAATGTTACGTTGTTTGGTCGGAATAATAGTTTATTAAACAAGTGCGTTTCTCCATAAAATACGAAAGGTTTCTAGCTATTGTGTTATATTACCTTTTCTATAGAGCATGACGTGAGAACGAATATCTTAGTATTCGATAACACAATGCGTATGACATGATCCATAACAATTATCTTGTTCATGTTCTCTTTCCCAACTCAACATTACGAGCATGATTGTATGCGAATTTTTGTCCGATTTATGTTTGAGCAGATGAGTAGATTACCTCAGAGACACTCAGAGCAGAGATTACTCAGCTGCTCAGCTACTCAGTTGCGCAGTTGCTCAGTTGTTCAGTCAAACTACACCGCTTCACCTAGACCTATCTTATGATTGAGAAGCTGAGTAGATTACCTCAGAGTAACTCAGAGTAGCTCAGATTCACTCAGAGTCACTCAGAGCACATTGTTAGTTCGAACCGAACAGCTTTCTGCGCTCATATGCAGCTGTATACACACTATCAACAAAAAGAGTCGTTATATGTATTATTACTCGTTCACTGATAAACACTCAAAGGTTCAACATGAATTCCAGCAGAATAGGCAGAACCCATTCCTGTCGCCTGTGTCACAAGACATTCACCCGAAGATACAACTTAAAAAGACACGAGGGACTTGTTCATGCAGAAGACGAGTCGACGATGGATGAGTATGAAATGTCTCATGCTAACGTTAATGAACCACCGAATAAAAAGCGTTCAAGTGTTCACTTAACATCTGAAGAGGAGGAAACTGAGACCGAACCATCGGATGATAGTGACCAATCTCAAGGGGAAGGACCTGAGACCGAAACATCGGATAATAGTGAGCAATCTCAAAGGGAAGAAACTGAGACGGAACCATCAGGTGATGACAGTGACCATTATGTGGAGGAAGAAACTGAGACCGAACCGTCGGATGATGATACTGACCATGCTGCAGAGGACGACTCTGACCCACAAACTGAGGAAGATGAGGATGAATACAGTTCTGATTTAAAAGACAACACTGTTTTCCAAAAGTGGCTGAACGATGCCAGAGGAACAACGGATGCTACCTGGGCAGAGAAATACGAAAAGTACATCGACGCAGGCATGAGCAAGGAGGGTGCGAAGGAAAAGGCAAATGAAAAGACCATGTCGGCAGTCCAGATATCGTTTTTCCACATTTACAAGAACTTTCTGTTCAGTTATTTTCATCTGAAAGATGATATTACGCATGAGGAAGTTGTGGCAGAGATAGAAGAGAATTTAGACAAACGCATGGACACTGGGAAAGCCTTCAGCAGAGTGATCCTAAAACATCAGCACAAGTTACATTTTGTATCATTCATCCAAGACTGTTTTTGTTCTGTTGTTTGCTTGTGTATGCGATAATGTATCTAAAATGTGCTTTATTTAATGATTGAATGGTGGGGTTTGGAACAGTTATAAATGCTTACGTAACATTATGCGAGTATTTGTTTGTTCGGGTTCGATTTCGAAGAATGAGTCTACAAAAAAAAATGAAACTGACCGTCATGCTTAAAATGGAAAATGTGAACGAATTTTGGGAGGTAAATTATTGGTTTGGTTTGTAACCTATGACAGGCTATCTTTCCTATAAATAATGAGTTATTCAATGATTGCTTGTATTAAAAAAAAAGTTACACTTCCAATACATGTATCGG
>JBAMJV010001985.1:0-29269 GCA_037951105.1 Echinarachnius parma | reverse complement strand
TCCGCAACTTTTCCTGAGTGCGTTGCCAATTTGAGTCACTCGTAGAAATAAATGGATATTTCAAAAGAAGTACAGTACCATAGTTTTCTTATTTCTTGACCGATTGTGCTCAAACTTTCAGAGACTATTCATCATATTATGCAGTGTCTTATACAATTTGTCCGGATGTTATTGGCCTTTCAGCTTGGTGGGAATTCATTCCATCCCAACAAATTATCAATATTAAAATGCTAAAAAAATGTAAACGATATTTTCACTCTTTACATATCTTTTTTAGACGAAAGATCTAACAACTCCACTAGGCATTGAAACCGAGAACGACCTTATCACGATGTTGATGTTTTATCATGATTTGGGCTCTATAGTATACTTTGGAGATACGGACCACGCCAAGTCCCTTCTGCAAAATATTGTCATCTTCAATCCTCAGTGGCTCATAGATGTCTTCAAGCAGGTCATAACCATTCCTGAACGCACAAAAAGGGTGAGAAACGTGACGGAAAGTATCCTCTCAGTAAAGAAGGAACATCGATGTAAAATGTGTAATTAGATTGAACTCTTGCAAAACTCCTCCAAATTTTATTGAATTTGAGTAATTACTTTCCAAATTTTTGCAATTTGAGTTAAAAAAAATCAGATTTTCGGCAAATGATCTTGAAATGTCAATATTGATATTTGTTAGATGAATGTGACATGGATACAAATATGACTATAGCTGGAGAAATATAGTTGGTTCAATGGGAGTTTAGGACTTGTTAATCACATGAAAACTGCCATGTTTATTTTCTGCATGACAATGGATGTTGCTACTTCACTCTGACAAAACAGGAACACAATTTGTGAAACGCTTACTATCATTTCAGTCGAATGGTGTGGTCCTCCATTGTTTTGCTATTTTTGAAAACAGACCTTGCTAGTGTTAATTGACCATGTCATTTCATGCATGAACGATTACACCTTTAAGTTATACCCTGCATGTAGAGGACTAAATTCCCTTTAATTTGATATATGATCATGTACACTTTATCGTACATTAATATGAAATATTTCAACTTATACAAGTGTCCAGTTTCTTTTTTGGCGGAGTATATTTAAAAACCTCTTTTGTACATTTTGAAAAGAGAAAACATTTGTTTTTAATTGTTAACGGTTGGTTTAAAATTTTCGAATAATTCTGGGGCCCCACGATCATTACAAAGGGTAAATGTTTATGGATATTTCAGCCGTTTCCGTACCGACGTTGATCAAATAAAGTTTATTCTGTCATTGAAAGTATATGCTCTTTTAAATTTGACATTCAGTTTTGCATTATCTCACAAATTTTTTTTGTGTAACGCCCTCTATACCAAAACTAACTACTACTAAGCGGACGCATCCGAGATTGAGTTCACAATGCAACTCCATGAATCTTTATCCATCATCAATGTCTGCAAGTCCCCAGTTTCACACTGGATGTCTCTTGCAATACAGTCCATAATATTTTATAGGTCTCATAGGACATGGGAGTCTCATGCAGATCACATCCGAGATTACTTGGTCTTTGGCCCTAAAACAGTGACCAGCGAATCTCGTTCGGCGATGAGCAACGGTGGTAGAGATAGGTGGTATGTTACCATAGATCTCTGGTTTTGTTTTGTGTTCCCTCCAACTAATATGTTGTACCCTCATGAGTAACCTAGTATATGTACCATCAAGCCGGTCCTGTAGTGCCTTCTTCATGGTCCATGTCTCTGATCCATAAAGTAGGATGCTCTCTTCACAGGCCCTAAAAAATGTAACTTTTGTATATTATGTTGAAATGTGAGATTGCCAAATGTGGTGCAATTTATTATATGCACTCCATGTTTGACCTTTGCGTGACATGAAATCTGTTCTGGAGTCAGCAACGTAAGATACTAAATACTTAAAATCGTTGACTTCCTTAATCTGTGAGCCTTCCCTGGAGATGATTAGAGGATTATCAGCGTCTTCGTCCACTGTCAAGTACTCGGTTTTCTTTGGGTTGAGAAACAGACCGACCTTTGCTGAAGCATTCTCTACAGAAGAAAGCAGGTCTTGGGCATTCTGATGATATTTTGCTATTAAGGCGATGCCATCTGCATAGTCAAGGTCTGCAAAGTACTTGTCTTTGTCACGGTTGGTTCTTTCTGGTTTGACATCTAAACCTTTCTCTGTCATGTTCTCCACAGACTGGTGTAGAATATAATCCACGACTATGAAAAGAGATAAGGTGCGAGCGCATCCCTTGCAGTATCCCTGCTGTTGTGTGAAACTCCTTTGTAGGGCCGTCCATGCTTTGTACGAAGCTTGTTGGGTGGTTGTACATTATGAAAATTGCTTGTACTATTTGAGAAGGTATGCCATAGTTACCGAGGATTCGAAACATGACCTTCCTATTGAAACTGTCAAACGCCTTGGAGAAATCCTCCAAAATTATAGTTGCTTTCTGCTTGGAAATTTTCAGCTTTTCTATAATCCTCCTAAGAGTGAGGATCTGAGGTGTTGTGGCTCTTCCCTTCCGAAAGCCATTCTGGTTACGTCGGAGAATTGGATCGACATGGGGAGTGATTCTATTGAGAAGCATTGAATTGTAGAGCTTGGAAGCAATTGGTAAAATGTTATGCCTCTGTAATTTGATGGAAGAGAGAGGTCACCTTTCTTGGGTAGGAGGATAATGACAGATTTGGAAAATGGCTGCGGGATGTTGCCTACATAATATGTTTCATTGCAGAAGTTCAGCAATTCTTGATGGAAAAGTGGGCTTTTCCAAACAACTGCTGGGATGTTGTCAGGACCAGGTGTCTTGGACAGATTATAGTCTCTTTAGACAGTTTTGGAGCTCATCCATAGAGAACGGACCTGTCTGTATGGGAAGGTTGTCAGCAATCCTGTGCTGAAAGAAAGGATCGTCGTGATCGGAGATCTGTTCAGTATTGCCCAGAAGGTTACTAAAGTGTTTGTACCAACAGTCTAGACGCTCATCAGTGGTGTCGCCCTGATTACGAACAACGGGAGATGCGTTTTTGTTCGTGATTTATATCAGGACCTGCCAGGCCGCTGCATGCTTATGTTCGTGGTGAAGACTTTCCAGCTCATCTGTCTTGGATTAAACTTGAGCCTCCAGGACTTTGGTGTAGGCTTGATCGTATGCAGATTTAGCTTTTTCTAGGTTTCTTTGGGTATTTCGGTTGGTCTGGTATTGTGCTTCTCTAACGCTTCCTTTTCTCTTGCAGAAGTAACTTTTTCATTTGTGGCAGCTTCAACTATGTTCTTTTTCTTCTTCTTGGGGAGCATTTCAACTGCAATTTCTCTATTGGCAGTGATTAAAGTGTTGTATACCGCTGTAGTAGATTTATCTTCTATTTCAACACGGAATCTGTAATGAACAGCTACAGTAAATTGCTCGGAGAGGTTGGGATCCCTCACAACTCTTCCCCAATCTATGCTCTTCATCGAATCTTTAGGTGGGGGCTTGGTTTTCCGGTAGCTGATTTGGCATCTACAGGAGACAATGCGATGATCTGACTGAATACCTTCAAAGGAGTTGTAAGATCTGGAGTTCGTAACAGAGTTGATCCATTTCTTCCTTACCAGAATATAGTCTAGTTGGACAAGGTGACCGGTTGGACAGCGATGGGTCCAAAGTCTGTTCTTGCGGTGCTGAAACCTTGTGTTAGTGGCAATAAGGTTATGTTACTCCATGAAGTCTATCATGTACCTTCCATTTCTGTTGCTTTCCTCTGTATATGTAAACAGTGGCGTACCCAGGATTTGTTAAATGGGGGGGGGGGGGTTATTTTGTATAAAAGTCCAAGCCGAGACCAAGTACTTTCAAAATTTTCGAGACCGAGACCAAGTACCTTCAAAGTTGAAAACCCCTCTCAGTGGGGGGGGGGGGGGGGGGGGGGGGAGGGGGTGTCCGTTAATCTTTTTCGAAGCCGAGACCAAGTACTTTCAAAATTGTCCAGCCTGAGACCAGAGATCTTCAAACAATTTTGGGTCCGAGACCAGGTTTTAGTTGGTCGAGACCAGGATTTAGTCGGCCGGGACCAGGTTTTACACGGTCGAGACCGCTTAAAAGTAGTCTCGAGACCGACTAACATTTGAAAAGAGGGGGGTTCAAACCCCCCAAAACAGCAATTTTTTGGTCAAATGGGGGGGGGGGGGGGGGGGTTGAACCCCCATAACCCCCCCCCCCTGGGTACGCCTATGCATGTAAATAGTGCATCCATAGGTCCTAGTTGGGCATTAAGATCTCCCCTATGATTAATACATTATGAGCAGGAATAGTGTCGATTAGGGTTGAGAGATCTTGATAAAATGCATACACTTCTTCTTCAGGATATTCATTATGAGGGCTGTAGCAGGACAGGACAAAACTGTAGTCAGAGGGTTTCCATGAAGTGTCATCTCAATAGTACGTTTGTTGTGACTCACGATAGAATGACAGGCTTTCAGGGCTCTTGGTGAGATAAGGAAAACCCACCAGTTGCAGCGTTTCTTGTGTTCTTCCATGCAGACGATGTTATTAGGGTATAACCGTTAGCAAATGTCTCTTGCAGTAGTGTTTCTGTGTGTTCGATGCGATGCTCCTCTGCACACATATGATGTCAATACCATATTTGTGTGCTTCATATTCTAGTTCCCCCTTCTTGGCTATAGATCGTAACGTCTGGATGTTAAAGGTACTAATAATGACAGGTAACTAACGATTGGTTATTTATTTTAACCAACCAGTTTTAATACATGAACATTTTACCAGTGTTTTGAGAGTGTATCTGATCGTAATAAATCTGGGGCCCAGATATATTCGATGATCTTTAAAAAAATTAAAACAGTGCTTACACTTTTCCCAAAATTTTCAAAAGAGGTTTTTAAAATAGTTTTGTATGAACATAATGCTTTTTTAGAAAGCGCCCTGTTGTGTTTTAATTGCTCTTTTTGGATGATAACAGACTTTTTACTTAATCGTTTGTTATTTTCTATACTTTTGAGCATGGTGGAGTTAGAAGTATTATTTTGAAATGTTAATGTGCAGGTTTGAGGTACTAAAGCTCAGCCTTACCAAAATTGCACTACCCCTTTAAAGCCAAATAATAGTTTTGGGAAAGTTACTAAAAACATCTATATTGGCCAAACTAATTAATCAATATTGTTGAATAGGTATTTAAAAAGGGCTTGTGTGGTACAATCCGAACCTAAGCATCGTTAAATGCAGAAATATCGGAAGAAATGCAATGGCCGCCGTGAAATTTATAAATCCACCGCCCGTTCGCACCTGTCCGCGCCGCTATAGCGCTGGGCTGGAGATATCGACAAGCCCGCATACCCGAGACCACGAGGTCTTTTGTACGTAGCGTATGCGCGATTCCGCGTTGGCGGTACGATTTGCAGCAAATCAGTTTTATAATTTTGCAAATTAATCAATTAGAAGGCGGTTTCCTGGCCAAATTTGTATAATCACATGGTTGTGTGTGGGGCGTTTCCCACTACTGTAATTTACTTTTAATTATATGTAACTACATGGATAGATTATTTCGACAGGAGGATGTACCAAACCATCAGTGAAGAAGTATCCATTGCATAAACCGACACTATACATGATCGAGCATTGTATTGGTCCGATCAAAAGAACACATTTGCTGCAGTGAAAAAAACATAGATAGGCGCATAGTGAGGCACTCACGTCACAAAGTGGTACATCGAGGGAGAGAACAAGCTCGCTCGCGAATTTGATACAGCATCTGCAAACACTCGTTCTGCCCATCTTGTGACGTCACTAAACACAGTGTATGTAATCAACCGAAACGTCATTGTTTTCCTACCTGCAAGTAAGATTCAGGTCCAATTCAAATGAGCACTATTCACTGCATAGTTGACCGTGGCGGCATCGAACATCTAGTATTAGGATTTGAATCTTTTGTGACTCCAGTATAATTAGCTCTTTGTTCTGACCCACATTAATCTACCATCCGGATCACTACGTCCACTAACGGCTATGTGACCACATCTTTAAATACGGCGAAATGGGACCAAAAAAAAAAAAGAGATCCCATCCGTGGTCCTAATACGTAATTAATGTATGCATATCTCTTTGTAAAAATTGAGATAATAATGGGTCATCAGCGCCAGTTGGGGAGGACGTTCATGGAGACATCGACAACTCGCAAGAGTTTTCATTAAGAAATCTGAATGTATTTGTAGATGTGGGTACATGAATATAGTATAAAGTGGAGGTGTAATCATTAAGATTAAAGGCTCAGGTTTGTTGTGTATCCATAAGTTTGAACCTTCTTAAAGGGATCTAGTAACTTTGTTGACATGTGCAAAAACTGATGAATGGTTGGTACAATGTGTATTGTTGTTATCTGGTGTCCAATGTCCAATGGGTATTGAATGCAAATTTCAAGTTAAACGGACGGTATATGGCCGATTAATGAGCAAAAATGCAAAGTGATATTCACTAACTCATTGCACTGACTTTGTACATGGTTGCGACTATCCAGTGGATATTTTAACATCTGAACACTTCAATCGTAAATATCTTTTTAACGAAAGAGAAATTTGAAGAACCGAAACCTGTCCCATGCTTTTATTGTTAATACGAATACAACATGGTATGAGGAACCGCTATAATTCAAATTTGATTTTGAGGGTTTGGACAATGTTATTATATCCCTTAAACAACCTTGTCAAGAATAGTACCGCGATACTTTTATAGGGACTGTTATGTATGCGTTCCTACTTATGGTAATATTAATGAATCTATGGACACGTAAATAAGGCACATGTGTAACCAGGAGAGGGACTGTTCCGAAGTGGTTTATTCCGCACAGCGCATGCGCCGCTTACATAGCCAACACAATATAATCCATCATAATACATAACATCTCTTTCCCCTTAGCTTAAAAATACCTTTGTTTGTGTTTTCAAAATTAATACAACTCTTAATTATTTATTTCCTTTTCTTCAATAAAATGTGGCCAAAAAATATGTTTCCCAATCTATTGTGTGTACTCTTTCTTTTATCTTCAATCATCGTGACTTAAAACATTTTCAGCATGTCTACAAACCCATGAACCTACTAAACATTACCATATCCAAACTTGTACGAAATGGCATCACATTAATACGTTGATGTATTTGTTTCAACAATTAAGTGTTCAATTGTCGTCCAATAATTCGTTCATCAGTGAAGTTTTCGTGTCCGTTTACGAAAACCCATAGAAGTCGGGTGGTCGTGGACCACGTTGGGGGTAGGTTTTCTTGTCATCGGTTTCCCTCTCGACACTGTCCTCACCGTCGTGGCGGTCTTCGTCGTCCGCGTGATCGCTCTCCGCGTGATCGCTCTCCGCGTGATCGCTATCCGCTATTTCGTTGTCGCTCTCTAGGGGTGCGTCGTCGACGTCGAGTGGATTTCTGTCCGGTGTCAGTTTTCTGCCGTCGACTTCTACCGCGTACGAAACGGGGCCAGCACGTTTGACCACGTGCCCCGCTACATACTTCTCCCCCTGCCCGTAGTTACGAGCATATACCGTGGCACCCACTTCAAATTCTCGCAGTGGGAGCGCGGTTTGATTTAGTCTTTGTTTCTTGTGCACGGCAGCGTTTACATCCGGGACGACGAACGCGATGCGTGTGCGTAGTTGCCGTTTCATCAACATTTCTGCTGGTGTTTGCATGGTCGTCGAGTGCGGAGTCGTACGATAGCTGATCAAGAACCGCGACAGCTTCGTTTGCAGAGGTCCGCGCATTTTCTTTAGCGCTGATTTTACCGTCTGAACTGCACGCTCTGCTAGGCCGTTGGTCGCTGGATGGTATGGCGCGCCTCTGATGTGGTCGATGGTATTCATTTTCATGAATGTCGCGAACTCCTCACTCGTGAAACAAGGCCCGTTATCACTCACTAGCGTGTGAGGGAGGCCGTGTGTCGCAAACACTTCTTGTAATTTGTCGATCGTGACTTCGCTTGTCGATTTGTGTGTGATGACCACCTCCATCCATTTTGAATGCGCGTCGACGATCACGAGCAGCATTTTTCCTTCCACGGGGCCGGCGTAGTCAACGTGCACACGTGACCACGGTTAGTCCGGATGCTCCCATGGGTGTCTCGGTGCTTTTGCTGGCTCACGCTGGTGCACTTGACATTCAGTCCACATTTTCACTCGCTTTTCCAAATCTTTGTCGATTTGAGGCCACCAAATGTAGCTGCGTGCTTTCGCTTTCATCGCTACGATGCCGGGATGCGCGTCATGGAGCTCTTCCAACATCTGTGCACGGCACTGCGGGGGTAGTACGACACGTGATCCCCACAACAGGATACCATCATGCACGCTAAGCTCATCCTTTCTATTCACAGAAATAGGGCGCGAGCGCTTGATCTTCCTTCAATTTCCGCGAATCCGCCCATCCATGATGCACGAAATGTCGAACACGCGACAACACCGGATCCTTCCCCGTGAGGGCGCGTACGCATGTCGGTGTAACCGGAGATCGCTCCATCGCTTCCATGAGGAGTGTGACGTCACCGGGTACCGGTGGATCTGCGAATGCTGTTTTTAGCGGGAGCCGACTGAGCGCGTCCGCCTTCGCGTTCGCTACTCCCGATTTGTACGTCAAGCGGTAATCATACGCTGCGAGGGTGATTGCCCGGCGTACAACTCGTGGAGACGCCATGTGTGGTATCGCTTTGTTTTCACCGAACAAGCCCAGCAGGGGATTATGGTCGGTGACGATCGCGAAACTTCTGCCATACAGGTTCTGATGAAACCGCTTTACCCCGAATACCACCGCGAGACCTTCCTTGTCGAGCTGCGAGTATCCGCGCTCCGCGCTATTCAACGTACGCGACGTGAACCCGATAGGTTTCTCCGAACCATCGGGCATGATGTGTGCTAACACAGCTCCAACACCGTAGGGACTGGCGTCACAACATAGGATGAGTTCTTTGCTTGGATCGAAGTGCGTGAGGACTCCTGTCGATTTGAGCAACTCTTTTGCCCGTTTGAACGAGGCCGCTTGATCGCTTGTCCATTGCCATTTCGCGCTTTTCCGAAGAAGGCGATGTAGAGGCTCCAGCGTGGTCGACAAGTTAGGCAAAAACTTGCCGTAGTAGTTGAGCAGCCCCAGAAATGCCCTCAATTCCTTGATGTTTGAGGGCGCCGGTGCGTCACGGATGGCCTTGACCTTGTCGTCCGTAGGGCTGAGTCCCCTTGCCGTGATCGTGTGTCCTAGGTACTGTACTTCGTCGGCTAGAAACACGCACTTTTCTCGTTTCAGTCGTAACCCCCCGTCGCTGAGTGTGCGAAGAACGCGGTCGAGGTTATCGAGATGTTCCCGGGTCGATTTACCCGTGATCAGCAGATCGTCGAGGTATACTGCTACTCCTGGAATACCCGCTAGTAAGTTTTCCATTGATCGCTGGAAAACCGAAGGCGCTGGTGAAATGCCGAATGGCATGCGGGTGTATTGAAACAGGCCTCGATGCGTGTTGATGGTCACGTACTCTCGCGAGTTTGGTGCCAACACTAGCTGTTGGTACGCGTGTGAAAGATCCAGTTTAGTGAATTGTTGTCCGTTGACTTACTGTGCGAACAATTCGTCTATTCGCGGTATGGGGTATGTGTCAGAACGCACCGCTGCATTCACTGTTGTCTTGTAATCTCCACAAATTCTGATTGAGCCATCTCCTTTTACTATCGGAACGATAGGTGCTGCCCATTTGGAATATTTCACGGGCTCGAGTATTCCTTCCTGGACCAGCCGGTCGATCTCGTGGTCGACCCGCTCCCTTAGCGCGAAGGGAACCGGGCGCGCTTTGACGAACTTTGCGGTTATTTCGGGATTCACGTCCAGCTCCACCTCCACTCCTTTCAATTTGCCTAACTCTGGGGCAAATAGCTCTGTGTGCTGCGAGAGTAACCGTTGTATTTCACTGTCCCAATCCACCAGAAACACGGCTTGCCAATCCAGCTTCACCATGCTTAGCCAATCACGACCCATCAGACTTGGCCCGTTTCCCTTGACTACGAGCAGTTTTGTTGTTTTTGTTTTTGTGGCACCCAACGTTGCCACCTCTACGCTGCATACCCCCATTAACTGTAATGGTTCCCCTGTGTACGTGCGAAGAACAGTTGGGGTGGGGTGCAACACTGGCCTCTGGGCTGGATCCCACAGAACCTTCCACGTAGCTTCACTGATGAGGCTGACCGACGAGCCCGTATCTACTTGCATACAAAGTGTTTTCCCGTTCAACACAATGTCTGCCTTTATTGGTGGAGACCTTGCCGTGCTTGCTGTTTTGTGAAATACGACTCCTCGATTTCATCACCCTCGAGTTGATAATTCTGTTTTCGGTTTCTCGTTCCCTCTGACTTCGCTCTGCATACCGATGCAAAATGCCCGCGCCTACCACATTGAAAACATTCTGCGTTGTTGGCTGGGCAGTCTCGTCGGTGTTTGTGTGGAGATTGGCCACACCACCCACAGCGCGGCGAGGCCTTGGTGTGGTTTGCCTGGGGGTGGGGTGTCCGATGGTTGGGTGTGCGAGCGGCAGTCCTTGACTGGCCACTCGAGTTCACGATTTTGTTCACTGATCCATCCGTGGATTGGGAGGCGCTGGCATTACGAAGATCTGCCGCATTTTTGTCTGCTATCTCTATTGCCTGCGCTAGTTTTGTTGCCTTGTCGAAATTCAAGTCTGTTTCCGCTAACAACCGTCTCTGTATACGCTCGTCACGCACCCCACACACCATCCGATCTCGCAACATCTCATGAAGCATACTCCCAAATTCACAATGGTCTGCTAAGCGCTTGAGTTCTGTCAAGTATGTAGCAAGGTTTTCCCCTTCTTTCTGCGCTCGAGTGTTAAACTTGAACCTCTGCACGATTACAGAGGGCTTCGGTTCCCGATGATTTGTTACCAGCGTAACTAGCGCAGGGTATGTTAATTCTCCCGGTTTTTGTGGCGCACACAAGCTAGACATGAGATTGTAAATAGCCGCCCCACACACACTCAAGAGGATGGACCGTTTCTTACCTCCATCGCTGATGCCGTTCGCATCGAAGTAGTGTCCCATACGTTCAATATACTGAGTCCAACTGCCCTCTTGTTCGTTGAACGCTCCAATACTGCCGAAAGTAGCCATTTTCCAATAGAAGAACCACCACAATTGCACCACTATCTCTGAAAGTTTATCCTCGTCGCCAAACTGTTATGTATGCGTTCCTACTTATGGTAATATTAATGAATCTATGGACACGTAAATAAGGCACATGTGTAACCAGGAGAAGTACTGTTCCGAAGCCGCTTACATAGCCAACACAATAATTTTTATAATCCATCATAATACATAACAGGGACGTTGTAATACAATTTGCCAATTTTGTTACCCAAACATGCAGGCTGGTGTCGATCTCGAATTGAGGGATGCGTGGGCAATGCTAGAGGATGAAGGCATCTTGGAGGACCGACTGATCGAACACATGTGGCGGGATTTCAAGGAACAGAAAGATGCACTGGTGAAGCTAATGGAACAGTTTGATCTCATCTGCGAGGCTCCCCCTATCAAGGACGATGTGTCAGCTAGGATCGGCGACGAGCGTGAGGCAAGTATACATACCTTGATCACAACCATTTGTTTCAAATCGGTACAGTTCGGAAACCAACTATAACAAATATGAAACAATGTGTATAACTATGTGCCAGGGGAATCGTACTTCATGACGATTTTTTGTTTTGTTTTGTTAGACATATCAGCAGATTTTGAGTTATAACTGATTATGCGTTATTTGAGAAAATGCATTTCCGCCGATTTCCATTTTTAGATTTAAAAATATAGGTCTTCTTAAGCCTAGTGCCCACTTAACGATCTGGGCCTAGCGATCTAGAGCGATCTTGCCCGAATAGGAGCGATCCCCTGAGATCTGTGGTTAAGTCGCCAAGTGGGCACCAATGGCCGCACCAGATCGCTGTAACTCGCGTCCGCAAGGGTGGTGTCGGTTGCGGTCGCCGGGGTTTTGACATGTTCAAAAATCTGGCGACCAGGTCGGTCTCGATCGCATTCGCGGCGATCTGGTGCGATCTGGTGCGGCCATTGGTGCCCACTTTGCGACTTAACACAGATCTCAGGGGATCGCTCCTATTCGGACAAGATCGCATAGGGCTAGCGACCTTGGAATCATCAGTTCGCAGTGAGTCAGCCTAATTCCATTGTGTACGCGATCTTTTCAATTTGGCCTCCTTGGGGTCATAGCTTGGCCCCTATTTCCACCCATTGTCAAGGAATACAATAACGAGGAATTCACACTTTTTTATTCTGAATTTGTTGGCGAGGCATGGCTAGCCGTTTGAACATTTATTTCCTTTTCTTGATATCAAGAGTTACCAACAGCAAATCATTTATTGATATCAACAATTCAAGACAAATATCAAGAAAAGAATTCTCGATTCTTGCAGGGCGCCTTTGTAGAGCAGTTTCGCATAACTGAACATTGAATTCTTGATATCAAGAAACCATTTTTATGTTGCTAACCAATGATAATTCCTGATTTCAAAAATTCAACTCGAAATCGAATTCTTGATATCAAGAAATCGAACTCTGGATATCAAGAAATCGAACTCTGGATATCATTAATTTATTTCCTGATATCAATAATTTAATTTTTGATATTTGAAAACAGAATTCCTGATATCAAGGATTGAATTCCTGATATCAGGAAATATGAACAATTGCCCAAATGGCTTTTTTGTGCGATCCCGCCCGACATGCGATCGAGAACGAAAATGTTAAACATGTCCAAAACCTTGCGACCGCAACCGACACCACCCTTGCGGACGCGAGTTACAGAGATCTGGTGCGGCTATTGGTGCCCACTTTGCGACTGAACCACAGATCTCAGGGGATCGCTCCTATTCGGGCAAGATCGATAGGCGCAGATCGCAAGGTGGACACTGGGTTTATTAAAAAAACTCGCAAAGCGTATTCTGATGTCAAGACAAGCAAGAGCGAACAATACCTGGCTCTAATTCTCAACGATGCGCGCATGCGTGGAAATAGGGACAATAGGAAGTCGCCGTGAGATCGCATAGTGGGCACCGAAAAGATCGCGTACGCAATGAGATCGGGCTGACTCGCGGCGAACTGGTGCGATTCACACCGAACCGAGATCGCTAGCAACTCGGGCTAGATCGCAAGCGCAGATCGCCTAATGGGCACTGGGCTTTACCATGACGGGCGCACAATAACATGTTACTAAATACGGTAGAAAAGAGTGTAGAATCTCTTTAATATATTGATTTTTTTGTTACGAGTTCTTCCTCATTAATAAATACTGAAAGCGCCCAGAAGAGGTTCTGCATTATGCGCGCTATACAATTTTAAAAAATGGGCTTCAGAATCTCTGCAATCTGATTGGTCAGTTAGCGTGTAAGAATGTGTACTGACTGCACGCGATATTATCGATATCAACACGATGTACGCAATATCCACGCGATATATCAGATCGACACCACCAATATCCCAGTGATCGTGTTTACCTCAAAATGGCGATCGGCGCGACTCTTCGACTACGGTCTTTTCAAAACAAGAATCAAACGCAAATTATGATACAGACGCATTGTAATCTTTATTCCTGTTTATAATAAAACCGGGCTGTGATCGGCGTTCTGCCTCTGGTTCATCGTTCTTCGAGTTTGTCTTCGTCTTTTTGTTCATCGTTTTGTAAGTTGCACTACAACGTACATTGTGAATACACTGCTACTGCACTACACTAACCATGTATTCCATGGAATTAATAATGATATTGCCATTGTCATTACCTTGGCATTGCACTTACGGAAGTAAAACTATTCAAAAACAAATATAAACAATTATTACAAAATTAAAAATGTGACTATACTATATGGCATATATTATTATAATTAAACAAAATTAAAAAATTAAAATCATGCGTGTGGGCATGGCCTGGGCGGCCTAGCCATACGTCGGTAAATTAAGCCATGCGTCCGGTAAATTTCAGCCATGCTTCCGGTAAATTTTTTTACCGGACGCATGACTGGGAAAAAAGTTTGATTTTTACATTTTGTTAGCGCCCATTTTTATCAAACAAAAGCTGCACAGGTATATTTCATGGATCAGTAAGAATTTGATGCACTCTTTTAACTTTGGCAGTGGTCTAAAACTCACTCGCTGTGCTCGTGGGTTTAAACCATTGCCAAGTTAAACTCGTGCATCCAATTCTTACCGATCCACTCATGCCTGTGCATCATTTGTATACTATATATCATTATTTATTATCAATACGTATGATTTTTACTCATTTAACATGCGTTAAGAGTTAATGTTCACTGTACATTGTTCATGAAACAACATTTGTAAACATGTGTAGATTAAATTACCTTCCTACCCCCTCTTCAGGCACATGGTTTGACACTGGCTACGCCATGGGCCTTTCTATAAAGTATACCAACAGAACTTTAGAGCTGTTGTGCAATTGTGGGGCATAGTGGTATAATAAAACAAGCATCACACGTTCACTAAATGTACTTCATTATTTCTATTTGCCATCAAGCGCTCGGCTTAGCTGGTCCTTGCTCGAATAACGCAATTCTCTTTGATAGATAGAAAGAGCATATGTAAACTGGGTTCCAAAAGAAACTTATCAACTTTTCAGAGCGACACACATTAAAATCCAAATCATAACAATTACTCATAATTGGGAATAGACTAGCTACAATATCCCTTAGCAAGCTCATCTAAAAAAAAAAGTGTTTGCTTTAGTTAACAAAGAATAAAATAAGGTGAAATCGCAAGAGGTCATTTTTCAAAAATCACAGAAAATGCTTGCCTTTCGGACACAGAGCTCGGTATGGACAATAGCCAGTCTAGTGGTTACATAACCCGCTTTGAAGTTGAATGAATAGCTATTGAAAGTTCTGAATAGACCGCCTTTCGTGGAGGTTCGCAGCGAGCAGTTTCTGTGATTTTTCAAAAGTGACCTATAGTTATTCAATCACATTTTCTCCTTTTTGGCAAAAGGAAACTTTTAGCTTTTAAGATATGCTTTATTATGAGAGTGATAGCGTATCTGTGTCTAAATTTAATTCAATTTGATGCTATAGATTTTAGTGAGCGTCGCTCTGAATACGTGATAAGTTTCTTTAGGAACCCAGTTTATATCGATTCCCCGCCATGCCTTCAAACCGTTAAAGAAGCATGATCTGTACAACTGTGAGTGAACATAATAGCAACATGAGCGTGTAATAGATCCTTGGTGTCTGGCAACAAGAAGTATCCATATTCTTTCAGTGGGACTCCTTTCCTGGGATACGTTCATTAGCTTACCAATTCTCTAATCGAAGAGTGACTGAGCTTGCTCTGCATGATCATGGTGGTTGGTCCAATTTGGCAGTTTATCTTTACATCCTGAAGGTTGCTCACAGTGGCGTAGCGAGGGTCAACGGATTGGGGGGGGGGGGGCACAACTGCGAGGGAGCGGAGCGACCAAGCCCGAAGGCGCGAAGCGCCCGAGGAGGGAGGGTGTCCCCTCTCCCACAGCAGGGAGCTTTTGAAAATTTTCACTCGAAATAATGCAATCTGGTGAATACCTTGGATCGAAATTTGATAATAAATCATGACTTAAATCATCTCCCTCATGATTAGACCGCTATACATGTATAGTATACAAACACAATCGAACCTACACAAACACCAGACTCGAATACGCTCACATCGTCTGTGCATGTCTATACTTATTTGCAGGAGGGTGTGGGAGGGGGTTTACCCCCTCCCACGAGGAGAAATTTTCGAAATTGGTGTTTAAAATATCACTTTTGAAGTATTGTCATTAATATTATTGTTATTATGTATTCTGTAAGATTTTAAAAAGTTTTTACTTCGAAAAAAGTGGGGATTGATTGTACTTGTACAGGCCACCCCACCCCCCCCCCCCCTCCTCCCCCCCCCCCCCCCATCAAAAAGTGGGGGATATATCCCCTATCCCCCGGGATCAAACGCCCGTGGACACACTAAAACTCACGCTGTTGATCCCATGTGTATCTCCTGGTGGAACTATTGTTTATGGCGTACATTATCTGGTTAGGTGGATCTGTAAATGGTGCGCTTAATGTAGAAGGATCATTTTCAAGAAGGGGGCAAAAGTTTCTCTAAAGTTTGTGGCTTTAAATTGTGCGATTTGGTGCATACCCGAGACAGACTTTCAAATGTATGGGGGTGGGGGCATGTCCCCCGTGCCCCGTCCACCGCCTGTTGTCGCCCATTTTATCAAGTACCGCGTGACTAGACCCACGACACGGGTCCCTTAAGTTAGGTTCAGTAGGCCTATGCTCAATAGACCGCTTCTGTAATGTATGCAAATAATATGCGTATGACGTAAGACTCCCCGTTGGCAAGCTTAACAATAGTAACTAGGTCCGGCAAGCTAAGTTTGCCGGAGCTTGCCGGACCTAGTTACTATTGTTAAGCTTGCCGATGGGGAGTCTGACGTCATACGCATATTATTTGCATACATTACAGAAGCGGTCTATTAATGCAGATGTCGACTCTGGATAAGATGACTGGTGCTCTTACAATCATGATCATCAACAGTAGGCCTATGCATCATGAATAAATGGAACGGGTGCATTTGGCTTGAAGTAATTAGTCAAGGAAGTTTGTCTTTGCCTAGACATTTTAGACTAAGTAGTGCAACTATGCGCCTATAATTATAGCATACATGAAGGCGTCAAACGGTCAAAATTATCTATAAGAGCGGGAGGCAGCTGCAGGATCATGCAGACGCCCCTGGTGGACGATTTACCATGCTCATGATGCTAGGCAGTGTGTTAGGCCTACGCGCTCTATACTACTGAAATGCGGTATTAAAGGGATCTAGTAACTTTGTTGAGATGTGCAAAAACTGATGAATGGTTGATGCAATGTATACTGTTGTTATCTCATATGTCCTCAGGGTATTGTGTGAAAATTTCAGGTCAAATGGACAATGTATGGCCAAGTAATGAGCAAAAATGCAAAGTGATATTGGGTGATATTCACCAACTCACTGCATTCACTTTGTACAGGGATGAAAATCTCGCCCGGAGATTTTCTTATCTAAATACTTCAATCATACATATCTTTGTAATGAAAGGGAAATTTGAAAAACCGAAAGCTGTCCCATGATTTTATTGTTAATACGAATACAACAAGGCATAAAGGAACCGCTAGAATTACAATTTTATTTTGAGGATTTGGACAATGTTACTAAGTCCCTTTAACGGCCGGAGCGTCGATCCTCGCGCGCGGGACTGACAATTCGCATAATTAAGGCGCCATGCCCGCGGCCTCCCACTTGGAAGGATTCTTCAAACTGATATAGTGCGCTATTGCTACTAGGGAACGACTGTTATGTTGTTCTTTATTATCATTGATAACATCATTATCATTACACATTTAATGATAATAATGAATGATTTCAATTTCGGGTCGTTCGACATTTTTTTTTTTTTTTTTAGCTACGCCACTGGTTGCTCATACTTGAGAAAATTATGAGCCTGGAGTGATCTACTGCATGTTTTTGAGACTGACTTTCTTGGATCAAAATATGATAGGTAGGTGACCTGTCTGTGTGAGCGAGAGTCAATAATAGGTAGGTTGCTTCCTGTATTAGATTACACTTAGGGCAATTCCACTGTAACGGAAGGACATTCAGACGCAATTTTTGAAATTAAATCAAATAATTCCAGAATCCTGCTTATGATTCTTCATTGTAAATTACATTTCTGAGACTCTTGGTGGGACACCTTTGATTTCCTATTTTAAATTTTTTTTTTTTTTACATTACGTTTATAATGAGGCGGTAACGGAAGGACGGCAAAATGGACATGGATTTTCAAGTCCTTTAGTTATGATCCAATCTCTGTGAAGTTAAGAGGACTATCATGTTATATTGGCTCATAGTCCATTCCCTAATGTTCTAAGAGTATTACAACACTTATTTGAAAAAAATATGTATATTGGTATATTAATTACAAAAAGTTAATTGCTTCACTGTTCGGTAACGGAAGGACAGTAACGGAAGGACATAGTTTTTTGTTCATTAAAAATATACTTAAGGGCTCTCAAAGACTGAATTTTTAATCTGAACACATAATGTGATATGCAATCATCCAATTTGGTACCTTTGTGGGATATTAGTGTGTGTGTGGGTGTAGATTGTGTATGGATTTGTAATGCGTGTTCACACAACATATCACCATTTTTATTTTAGTTACGAGGAAGCAAAGTTGAAGACAATAAAACACAAGAGAAAGTAAGGTTCCCTTTTCGTATGTTTAATGGGTTATAAATAAATACATGTGTGCCGTTGCAACGGGATGAGAATATGAATGAATAAACGGGATTAGATATTGCACGAAGATACATTAAAATAAGCCTGACAATAAATAAATGCAGGTAAATAATTGCTTACAGTGAATGTTGGCTAGAGTCCGAAAAGTGTGAGAGAGTTGGATGTACGAAGGAAGGGGCTGCACGCGATGATGATGCGGAGACTTGGAAAGCGGAAACGCGACTTCGATGACGTGGTTGAAGAACCGCGAAGTGCGCGATGACGACGCTGATGAGTACGCTCGTGAAGATGACGCTCGCGAGGCGCGGTCGAGACGAGAAGAGAAGTAGATGATGCGGCGGTTGACGCGGAGACGGTGAGTCGCTCTACGGGTCGATGCCAAGGAAAGGTGAATACAGGAATCAGAGTCGGTGCCGAAGGAACAGTGAATCGTCCATTGTCGTAGGCCGACTAAGAAGATGCGTGAGCAGACCAGCTACGGTGAGTCGAGCTGTGAGGTGAGTACGCCAGAACTGCCCGGTGCGTATCGTGACGTGGAAGCTCCCAGTGGTGAATCAGTGGCACAAGACGGCGGTGATTATAACGTACCACTAGAAACTAACTAGTCCGCTAGGGGCGGCGTGAAAGGTGCTGTGACATGATGGAGATTCATGCCACAGAAGGGTCTCGACGGCGGAGAGAAAAAACTAGAGTTGATGTTGACTCAACGAGAGATGGTGATCGGAGTGAAGAAACTGGTGAAAGGCACGTGGAGTTGAAAAGCGCGGCTGGCGAAATGGTGATGCGTGATTGGTTGAATGGGCGCACACGCGAAGAAAACATAAATATGTATGAGCCACGTGGTGGAAAATAACTGGAAAAGTACCGAGAGTGATAAACTGGAAATAACTGGATCGGCAAAAGCAGGTCGGGGTGAAGCAACATGTTGGAGCGAAGTATGGGTCGCTACAGTACTCCCCTACCAGAGACGAAGCCGAAGAACAGATGAGGAACGATATAAATATCGACAAATATACAGGAAAATGGTGGCACTATTTATAAAGCGGGAGGCCGCCGCTGTTACCTAGTACATGAATATGTATAGCGGACCAGAAAAGGTTACAAACATGGCATGTTATAAATCGGGCATGAAAGAATGCAATATAACAAGCATGGTAATGTAAATAGCAGTGCAGTCGCTATAATAAACAAACATGACATGGTATAAGAATGTATCGAAAATACGTGTATAAATGCAAGAGCATAAAAACATTCGATACATAATTGAGAGGAATGGTTCTGAAATGAGGCAAGTCCAAAAAGCAGGGAACATTAAATATCGTAAAACCAAGCTTCCAAGTAAACGACTGGGGTCACCAATGTGGGATATTAGTGTGTGTGTGGGTGTAGATTGTGTATGGATTTGTAATGCGTGTTCACACAACATATCACCATTTTTATTTTAGTTACGAGGAAGCAAAGTTGAAGACAATAAAACACAAGAGAAAGTAAGGTTCCCTTTTCGTATGTTTAATGGGTTATAAATAAATACATGTGTGCCGTTGCAACGGGATGAGAATATGAATGAATAAACGGGATTAGATATTGCACGAAGATACATTAAAATAAGCCTGACAATAAATAAATGCAGGTAAATAATTGCTTACAGTGAATGTTGGCTAGAGTCCGAAAAGTGTGAGAGAGTTGGATGTACGAAGGAAGGGGCTGCACGCGATGATGATGCGGAGACTTGGAAAGCGGAAACGCGACTTCGATGACGTGGTTGAAGAACCGCGAAGTGCGCGATGACGACGCTGATGAGTACGCTCGTGAAGATGACGCTCGCGAGGCGCGGTCGAGACGAGAAGAGAAGTAGATGATGCGGCGGTTGACGCGGAGACGGTGAGTCGCTCTACGGGTCGATGCCAAGGAAAGATGAATACAGGAATCAGAGTCGGTGCCGAAGGAACAGTGAATCGTCCATTGTCGTAGGCCGACTAAGAAGATGCGTGAGCAGACCAGCTACGGTGAGTCGAGCTGTGAGGTGAGTACGCCAGAACTGCCCGGTGCGTATCGTGACGTGGAAGCTCCCAGTGGTGAATCAGTGGCACAAGACGGCGGTGATTATAACGTACCACTAGAAACTAACCAGTCCGCTAGGGGCGGCGTGAAAGGTGCTGTGACATGATGGAGATTCATGCCACAGAAGGGTCTCGACGGCGGAGAGAGAAAACTAGAGTTGATGTTGACTCAACGAGAGATGGTGATCGGAGTGAAGAAACTGGTGAAAGGCACGTGGAGTTGAAAAGCGCGGCTGGCGAAATGGTGATGCGTGATTGGTTGAATGGGCGCACACGCGAAGAAAACATAAATATGTATGAGCCACGTGGTGGAAAAGTACCGAGAGTGATAAACTGGAAATAACTGGATCGGCAAAAGCAGGTCGGGGTGAAGCAACATGTTGGAGCGAAGTATGGGTCGCTACACCTTAAAACAGAAAAATACTAGAAAGGAATGCAAAAAATAAAGAAATCTAGAAATAGGCACTGTGTAGTCCCATGTGTATAGGTTCATGTATGGTGTCTGTTTCTCCTATCAGGAGACGCCCAATATTTGTTTTAATCATGTAAACTGAAAGATATAAACAAAATCAGAAATAATCCTCATTGGATTTTTCCACTTTTGGCTAATTTGGCGTTGAATTGCCCCTTACAGCCTAACCTAAAACATTGCAGAGAGGCAAATAAAAGACACAACTCAACACAAGATTTGTTTTGTTATATTGTACATCATAACAAGGGAAATGGCGTTGCCAGTCTCAAGAGCATATGAGCCTACTGGGGTAGGGGGATGGTGTGATTGGTACATGATTATTTCCCACCAGGAAGTGGGGACAATACTCATTCAATGAAAATGGCCTCATAAATTATTTTTTTGTTTAATATTTGATTGTCTGCTGATATACACAGGTCCAGGGCATAGCCAGCATTTATCCAGAATGGGGTATAGGGCGGTGCACGGGATAGCAAAGCGAGCTTTGGAGGACAGGACATCATACTGTTAATTCAGCCTATCTAAAACGAAGGGGACGAAATGTGATAGAATGATTTCCTAACAGAAATGGGTCATTATTCCTCCTCTCCATTAGCTACGCCATTGTATAGCTTTGTGTGTATCATAATCGTTTTCAGCACATCAAGAAACATATAAATCGACACAAAGATGATTAAAATTGGCCAACTAAGTAAATTTCAATATCAAAAATATATTTTTGGCGGCCATCTTTAAAAAAAGGGCAGCTATGTTGGATTTTCGCCATTGTACAGGTTTCTTTGTCTCACAGTCGTTTTCAGCATATCAAGAAACATATAAATCGACACCAAGATTATCAAAATTGGCCAGCTCTGCAAATTTGTATATTAAAAAATAGCTTTTTGGCGGCCATCTTGGAAAATGGCCGCCATGTTGGATTTTCGCTCGTCTAAGTGTTTTTTTTCTGAAAAGTGTTTCCAAAGTAGCCTGCATACCATGTATGTTGCTTGTATCAAACTTTGAACGATTATTACACTTATCTGCTCTACTACGAGTGTACGGTCTTGCAAGTGGGGAAGTCTTTGCTGATGTTGAGTCGGACTTGGAAAGGTTGTTCTTGACTTCTTTACGTGATGTCTTGGAAGAAGGTACCCTGGAATTGAGGAGCAGGTGTGAAGCAGAAGCATTTGCCGTTACTTTGGGGAGGTTGATGTTGGACCGGGGTTGCTGCTTCGACATGTCGAAGAAGGTTCCAAGCTTTCAGACACGAGTGTGTAAAATTGAGATCTTCTAAAGTTTCTTGCCAGCGCTTTTGTCTAGCTGAGTCAAGAGAATCCAAGAGTTCTTTTGCAATATCTGGATCACCAGTGGCTTCATACTGCTTGATGAGCTCTTCTGTTTCTGGCAGCCAGCAAGGTGGGAAGTATTTACAAAAGCCACGAGAGATTTGTGTCTTGGCAGTGTCCTTGAGGATATTGCACAAGGATGTGTTGCTTTTGGAGACTGGTTCAAAATTGGTAATTTGCTCCTCCATGTCATCTCTAAAGGCTATCTAGACAGCTTTTCTAAAGTTCCATCGTGATTGGGGCTTTGATTGGATAACAGGGATCTCTACACCAATACAAATCAGAGCTGGACGATGTTGACTATGAGGGATGTCCCAATTAACCTTAAAAGTGTGCACTTTTAAAACATGACCAGGTGTTTTTTTTCTTCTAGAGTTTCAACTGAATAATTATTTTGTACGAATAACCGAATAAAATGCAAAAGAACTATAAACGAAAGTTAAAGATTTTTTAAAATAATATGTATTATCGATTAATTACAAAATGTACTATTTAGAATCATTATACATATTATCACTAATTTATTTGATAACTTGGCTATTTTTTATAAAAAATGATTCATCTCACCATTACGTTTCACTAAGTTAGCCGTGATCTCCACCACGGTGGAAATCAACTCAACCATTTTAATAGCTTTCGTTAACATTCCATGCCCTGTTAACTGCCCCCCCCCCCCCGAGACCTAGTGGTATTATAGAGATAATCTCCTCCGGTTACACGCAGTAAACCGATAAGAACGGTGTAAACGGTGATAAAATTCTACTAGAGGCACGAATCTCTCAACCTCTCCTCAGGCCTGAGAAGCGGATATTTTCTAACTTGGGTGAAACGTAATGCAATATGGCCGTGTCCCCTCTAAAATTTGAAATGGAAATATATTACTCCATTCACCTTAGATTTATTTGCATTTGTTGTTATATGATTACAATTATACCCTCTTGTATATAATGTCGCAATTGTGATTTAATTTCCATATCAATAAGATGAGACAACTTATCAGCAATTTGATTATCTACATTTTAAATTATGTAAAGAACATAATACACTAATACTGATAACATGTTAAACAGAATATGTTTGTTGTGAATTTTCATTGAATGGTTATTTTCTGTTATTAAAAAGAAAAACAACGTAATTGCACCCTTACATAATGTGCACAGAAATGTAAACATAATCGCACAGCTTTGGGCCAGGTTTAAAAAGACCAAAAATACTGACAATTTCATGTAAAGTGTCCGCTTTAAATACTCTCCCCTGCGGGATATCTCACGAAAATGATCCATAGTTTAACTTTGTGTCGCCGTTACTTTCATCCGTGACATTACTTTGGTCCTCGAGCAAAATTACGTAACGTTTAAACAATAGGAAAAAGCCTGGCCTAGAATAATCCTTATGTTTGTCTGTGTGCTCTTCTTTCCTCCGATCAATGTTTACATTTCTCCCCAAAAAGTTATGCCTAGACTAAATACGTAACTACCAGCTCACAGAATGCAACAGCATATTTATTTATTTATTTATTCCAGTATATAAAAGACTGAACAAAAAGTCCATGGACTAAAACAGTTCAGTTTAAATGAATAATTACATACAAAATTAAGATACACGTTATACAAACTCATACATTCCAACAAACAAAAATTAATGAACATTCAGTATATAAATAATACAATAGCGTTAACAAACAAATACTTTGTGCGAGTATTACACAAAATTATACTGACTTAAGACCAAATTAATAACCTAAAATGTTCAATTATGTGCAAAATAAGTCTATCCAATCAAATCAAGTAAGAGTTCAAAATAGAGTGTGAGAAATATGACTATAAAGTTGAAGAATCGTATTAATAGGAAATCAAGTTCCATACAAGTCATATATTACATTACATTATCTGTATTTAAGTATTACAAGCTTTGATTGATTGTGTGAATCATGGGCGTCGATCACGGGGGGATGGGGGGATATATCCCCCCCCAAAAAAAAAAAAAAAAATTGAGGTGGGGGATGGCCTGTATTACAATTCCCCCCCCCCCCCCCCCCCCAATATTTGGGATTCACATATATATTAAAATATTAAAGTAAAGGGACATTGTCCCTATCATTCATTATGTGAAAGTTAATACATTTTAAACCACATCTTGAGAGTGCTAATCTGCCCAAATCCAAAATCTTCTGGGGGCTATGCCCCCTGGACCCCCATTATAGTAATTTGACCCAGTCCCCTGTACACGTATACTAGTTATATTCAGGAACTCTCGCCGCTATGCCCACTTAAATTGAGCTAACTATTTAATAGCTAACTATATTTCCTATTTTAATCTGGACAACATGTTTGGTTCTGCATATCACAAATCAAAAAGCTTCCGGGGTCTCCGCCCCCTGGACCCCCATTGTGATTCCATTAAGGGTTCCATCTATAAACTTCCATCGATTTTCTAAAGTTACCACGGCATCATTGACCATCACGAGGAAAATGATAGGACCCAACTTGGTCCCTTGAGGGACGCCACACGTGAGCTCACGAGTAGATGAAGAAAACCCTGATCGGTCTGACAGGAAGCTGCAGCTCGAACGTAGAGCTCGAACGTAGAGCTCGAACCGTCATGCGCGGTTATCAACACAATGGGCCAATGAGCGTGCGCAATAGCTAAAAAGGGATTAACTTGAGCGAGGGACTAAACTCGTGCCAGTTACAACTAGTACATGTACTAGCTTTGTGTCTGACACAGTTGTGCCTGCTTTAACGGTAAACCTGGACTAAAGTTGAGCCACTGATGAGAATTCGGGCCAATGTATTCGTTAGAAACATTATTAACTGGATGGTTCGAAACCTGAGCAAGCTGTCAGGAAAAATAGGAGTAGCCAATGTGTTTTAATAATATGCAACCTCTGGAAAACAAAACGAGAGTGCCATACATAATGTTGTATGAATTTCAATTGATCTGATATTGCATTCATCAATCAAGAAATGAATGAGATTATATTACCACTCATTTGAGCAATCTGTTTTGTTCTTCATGCATAAATGATACACATAATCTTAAAGGGAGTGTCCGCCTTTGCAAGCCAAATTTCAAAAGTAGCAAGGTTATTTTCTGATATAAAAGAATATGTCATTTAACAGCTTGCCCGACAAAATTAGGGCTTGAAATCTACTTTTCGTGGAGTTATAGACCTCAAAATAATAATACAACCGAGTCGTAAAATACTGTTTGACCGATGATCGAATCACATATATATATATACTACACTTGTTGGTTGTCACATGACCTGTATAAATAAGTTCAAAGAACGTTCTGTCAGTTTCTTATGCGTTCCACTTTCGTTTTGACTGGTTCGTGTAAAGCCCGGTCACATATCAACGGATTGCGTAAACGGACGTCAAACGGAGAGCTAAATTTTCCATCCGTTCGTCTCCGTTCGTATGCGTTTCTTGTCCGTTCCTTGTCCGGTGATGTACGTTGTTCTATGTTTTGTACATAAAGCAATGGAGACGACTTTCATCACCGGATAATTTCATTTCGCAAATTTTCGATTCGTTGGGCATTCGTTTCAGGTATCCGTTGATATCTGACCGGGCCATAGTAACTCTTGTTTATGTTGCCTCTTTCGCCTGTTTCTGATATTCTGTGCATGGGCATATATAGATGTTCAATTTGGCATCCAACCGATAAATCTGTTCCTGAATGAGATCCACGTGATTTTGCAAGCGGTGTCTTCGATGTCCTCAATGTCCGACATGCAAGTAGAATATCTGAATAGTGAGACATTAAAGGGATCTAGTAACTTTGTTGACATATGCAAAAAGTGATGAAGGTTTGATGCAATGTATATTGATGTTTATCTCATATGTCCACAGGGTATTGTGTGAAAATTTCAAGTCAAATGGACATTGCATGGCCAAGTAATGAGCGAAAATGCAAAGTGATATTCACTGACTCACTGCACTCACTTTGTACACGGTAAGAAAAACTCCGGGGGAGTTTTTCTTATCTGAATTATTCAATCGTACATATCTTTGTAACGAAAGGGAAATTTGACAAACCGAAACCGGTCCCATGATTTTATTGTTAATACGAATACAACAAGCTATGATGGAACCGCTAGAATTAAAATTTTATTTTGAGGATTTGGACAATGTTACTAAGCCACGTTTACCCCAGATATGTACGTCGCTCTCCCATGTCTCCCGTCCTGGTGAAGACCCGTTTTGTGTACAGAGTTATACTGTACTTATCCTGAAGTTGTCAGTTTTTTTCCTGTTGACCACCGTTACACTTCCGTTATTCATATGTTCCCTTTCGTTTCATGTAAGTGATTGTCCGCTGAGCATGCGTTCTATGTCCGGCACACCTCCGCTTCATCCGTTGCATATCAAACGTACAACAAACGGACGACTTTGTCCGGTGTTGTCCGTTCCAAGTTTTGTTCATGCACAAAACTTTCCACGGGATAGAACAGACATCGCCGTACAAGGAACGTATTCACCGAACAAGAAAAGGACAAGAAACCGTATACGAACGGAAACGAACGGAGTTAACATTTTTTCTCCCCGTCAGCCATACGTGTACGCTATCCGGGCTGTGACCGGGCTATTAGCAATTCCATGTTATACATTTTCTACAAAACGTTGGCAATGTCAAAGGTTTGAAAACAATTGATTGAAATGACAAATTCAAATAATCTTATTTAAATGTTCAAATTTTCACATTTGAGTACATTGTCTTGTTTTTCAAGACACCACTTTTAAGGTCAATGTTAATCTTAAAGACATATTTTTTTCTCACAATTGATTGTTATCACCTTTGTGTGATTGTATAACACTTGAAGATGACAAGGGTATCGCATATTGTTTGACAGTCACTATGTGGATACAATTCTTGTTACCGACGTAGACAGTAAATTGCACATTACCTACACATTCTAATTGTTCATGTACATTGTATATGCATATTTGTGCGCACACACCCAAGTTTGATTTCCACTCTGTAGAATACAGGATTCTGATTTTGATTCACATCTTATTCACAAATTTTGGGAAAGTATCATAATCTCATGTTTTTAAGACAGGATAATTTCGACACACTAATAAAACATTCAAACTTAAAAAAAGGAAACATAGTGATGTCTAAGACACAATACTCCATGGCTGGCACCTTATAAATTGAAGTCAAGCAAATATTCGCATGTAGCAGATTGTTTTGGAGTGTCATAATCACCTTTTCTAATCAATTCATCTGTATTCGTAGGCAACCTCAGGAAATGTACAATTAATTTCTCCATGTCATTACTTTGTTGTTCGGAAAGATTAGTGATGGCACTTTTTTTCTGGCAATGGTTGACATGTCTACAGGGGCCCAGTGGGGTATTGAATTTTTGTTTTCATCAAAATTGAAAATATATACGAAAATATAAGAAAATATATACTTTGTGGGGTAGGGGGTAACTTGTTATCAATGTTGTACATTTCTTGGGCCGGAAGTGATTATTTTCCAGCTTAGATTGGAGATTTTTAATTATACTTTTCTTAAATAGTCCAAATAAAAATGTCCCAAATAAAAATTGTTACCATCCAAATTGTGTTTTTCAGAGTGAAGCAGCAACATCTATTGTCATGCAAAAATTAAACATGGCAGTTTATAAGTGATTAACAAGCCCTAAACTTCCATTGAACCAACTACTGTTATTTATCCCGCTATTTTCCTTTTTTCTTTAAAGTTCATTTGCCGAAAATCTTATTTTTGGGACTAAAATTCTAAAACCTCAAAAAGTATTCACTCAAATTCAATGAAATTTGGAGAGATTGATCATTTTTCTGAGATGCAGAGAATAATGGTGGCTTTTAGAGGTATCTCTACAGAAAAAAAATGATGTTATGTTATGTGTCCCATTTCTGATTTTTGTATTATTATTTTGATTTCACTAGGAAGATGGATGAATATTAGAAAAAGCCACCATCAGTTTGTTTGTCTATCACTGTAGTTTCTATGTTTACATTAACAAAGATGTATACCCCTACAATTTTTAGAAGATGCGATTTGAATGATGGCATGTCAATTTTTTTATTTTTTTATTTGTTCAATATATTTGCCTCTTGAGCTCTTATTTTAACCCTAAAAGGGCCGGGCTATTTGAGGTCTTCAGCAGGCCGGGGGGGCATTATGGCCCCCCCCCCTAAGATCTCGGCCGCGGAGCGGCCGATCGCCGTAAAATTTTGCACGCATGATAAGTGAAGTGTATAGAATACAATGGTAATTTTTAAACATTTTGAAAAATTCATTAATTTGCATATTTATGGTAATTTATGCAAATAAGTCATGAAATTCATATTTTTACCCATAAATCATATATTCTTCATAATTTAACTCTGGTTTTCACTACATATATTATTTAGAGCATTTGTAATGATAATACGACAACAAAACTTGGAAGAGCCCGGTTCTTCCTTATGTTTTCTATTGTTTTGTTAATTTCTTATGTATTTCTTTGTTTTTTAAACTTATGTATTTTATTGTTTTTGTTGTTTATTTTATTTCTTACTTTAATTTAACTATTTTGAATCCCCAAACCAACATATAACATGTAAACAACACCAAATAACTAATGATACACCTCATTTTACGAAATTGATATTTCCATATGTTTTGTACACAAATCACGAAATTGAGCGATTTTCGGGCTGACATGCATAGACAAAAGGTCACGTGACTTTGTAACGGTAGGTCCGATTTTCGAAATTTTTATTTTAAAATGTGCGCAAGACCCGATAGAAAAAAGCCACCAAGCCGCGGCGCGTCATCGTACAGCGTTTTGAACCAATAAAAAAAATCGCGGAGGGGGGGGGGGCCATTATGGCCCCCCCCCCCCCCCCCCCCGGCCCTATTAGGGTTAAGTCCTATTGTCTAACTGTTTACTTGTTTGGATTCCCCGCATTCTCAGCTTTCCAGCAGTATATGGTCTGTAGGGGGTAGCTTCAATAGTTTGAAAGATATTCATGATTCCGTGAAGGTGCGCGAAAATGGCAAATAATACCCCACTGGGCCCCTTCTGTGCAAAAGGGTTAAAC